>OU342740.1:443234259-443503035 GCA_910589775.1 Avena eriantha
TCTCATTAACCACTGCTTGGGTCACTGGATGTATGTTATTTTCTCAAACCACATATGGATCCACTAGTGTCATTGAAATGTGTGTTCTTTTTAGAAACCACACATGGATCCACTAGTATCATTGCATATGGATCCACCAGAGTTTAATGCATGTGAGTTATTTTCACAATCCATCTACGGATCCAATAGTGTCATTGCATGTGTGTTCTTTTTATTAACAGCAACTGGAGTTCATTGCATGTGTGTTCTTTTCACAATCCACCCATGGGCCCACCGGTTTCATTACACGTGTGTTCTTCCCATTAACCACGACTAGAGTCATTGCATGTCTGTTCTTTTCACAAACCACATATGGAACCACCATTGTCATTGAAATGTGTATTCTTTCATTAACCACATCTGGAGTCATTTCATGTATATTCTTCTTACAGACCACATATGCATCCACTAGTGTGATTGCATGTGTGTTCTTTTTATTAAGAACAACTAGAGTCATTGCATGTTTGTTATTTTCATTAACCACATATGGATCCACTAGTATCATTGCATGTGTGTTCTTCTCATTAACCATAGCTAGAGTCATTGCATGTGTGTTCTTTTCACAAACCACATATGGAACCACCATTGTCATTGAAATGTGTATTCTTTCATTAACCACATCTAGAGTCATTTCATGACTATTCTTTTCATAGACCACATATGGATCCACTAGTGTCATTGCATGTATGTTCTTTTCAGAGACCACATATGGATCCACCAGTTTCATTGCATGTGTGTTCTTTTTATTAACAACAACTAGAGTCATTGCATGTGTGTTATTTTCATTAACCATATATAGATCCACCAATGTCATTGCATGTATGTTCTTCTCATTAACCACATCTAGAGTCACCAGATGTATGTTCTTTTCACAAACCACATATGGATCCACCAGTGTCATTGAAATGTGTGTTCTTTTCAGAGACCACACATGGATCCACTAGTGTCACTGTATATGTATCCACTAGATTTCATTGCATGCGTGTTCTTTTCACAATCCACCTATGGATCCACCAGTGTCATTGCATGTGTGTTCTTCCCATTAACTACAACTATAGTCATTGCATGTGTGTTATTTTCACAAACCACATATGGAACCACCATTGTCATTGAAATGTGTATTCTTTCATTAACCTATCAACACTCGGATTTTTAATCCCAGATGTTTGTTATGCCATACATCGCAATCCTAGGATTACCATTTTTGCGAGACATAACAGATTGGATATCACACTACATCATCCATTACAAACCATAATAAGGTCTTGCACAAATAAAGGATCTCATGATACAGTCTTAGTACAATCAAGTAGCGGAGTAAATAGCGTAGCGGTGGGGTGCATCTTCAATGTCAGAGGCAATGCTGACGATGGGAGATGATCCTAGTTGTCATAGCCGTCCTGCTATGCTCCTTCAGGGTAGTCTTCCTCATAGTCTATCCACGGGAATAGCTAGGGACAAAAGCCATGGGTACTCTTTAAGTACTCGCAAACTATCACTAACATGTAAGGTGGTCATAGTCACAACTCTGTTGTGGTCAAGTCATGTCACAATTCATTTCATAAGTCGTTCTGGAAAACATCTGACAACAGAACAGTATGGCCACTCCAACTATCCATAACTGCGGACGTGGCTATTCGAATAGTTTGACACTCTGCAGAGGTGGTACACTTTCAGCACAAGATTCGATACATCTGTCAGGGATAACCCTGAATCATCATACTTAGTATGCAGATAATCAAACATAACCTTTCCTTTACACACTCTAGTATAAGCACCTCTCCTATGAGTATGGCCTCCCAGCCATGACCATCTGTCATCCTAGGCACTGCATAGGTGGACAACATTGAGAGGTAGCCTCAGCTCAAACCTCTCCCGTGAGGGAACTAAAACTAATGCATATAAACTTCCGGATAAGCCTTACCCAATTCAGGTATTGTGGTTGTATGGTAAAATTGGAATGGTATCGCATCCGAACCCAACCATCAGTTTTATAAAAGGGCTAAGGCTCATGCCTCAACATTTTCATCATCATAAACCATTTGTGTTTCTCAACACATGTCAAAACATCTCAATGGAAGGACTCATCATTCCCAGGTTTTTATAAGTCATTTTCACCAAGTATTCCCATCTAAAGTGATCAAGTTTTTGGGTTTAGCTCTAAACTACTATGTTAAGAGTGTTCACTAATGCGGGATGCTAATCTCAATCTCATTCCATAGAATGACATCTAAGTCTAACTAGATAGGTCGTGTTTTATACTCTTTATGCTACCTTTAAACAAGTAAAGGACTTTGGTACAGTAAAGAAAAGTAAAGCTTGTACATAAAACTTGGAGTAGGTATAGTCAAAATAGTATAACCAAAGCATGCCTAATGTCTTTGCTTAGGTTATATAGCTTGCAAGGGTTAGCTTGCATTGTTAATGATGGCTTGCTAGGTATAATACTTGCAAGTGTTAGCTTGCCTTGGTTGGTGCAGTGGTTGAAATTCTCTTCCTCCTATTCTTGGTAGAACTCCTCCACGAAGACTTGGTCGGTACTATCATCTATAAATACATACGGAATACACAATCACCAAACAATACTTAACTAGTCTATTTAGCACACTAAGGCACACACTTGATGATCTAGTATCATCACATTCGTCACAAGATTTTAATGAACTAGTTTCATTTATTTTATTTGAGAAAAGTAATTTCTACTCAGTGAAATTAACTAAGATTTAATATTCTCCAATTAAAATATGGGATCATATGGACACATGTCATCACCACATATTTTAACATATGGGAATGTGATTTAAGGGTTGGAGCACATTTCAATAACTTTAAGTTTAATAATTAATGATTTAAAGTGACTAGAAATGCCTATATAGCATTATTTTGGTACTAATCCAAAGTCATTGCATGCAAACCTCAATATTATTACATGTTCAGATTGTTATGGTTAAATGTGATTTTAGAGAGTTGGAATCAACTCAAAAGCTATTATGGTTGATTTTAGAAAAATGTTTGAATGTGCAAACGCTTCTGTCTTGTTATTTTTACTAGGAGAGATCTCTAACTCTAAATGATTTAAATCCAACGGGCTTGGATAGATATTTTCATTACCTTTCCAAAAAAATTGGAATCACTCCATTTAGATTTGTTAAACTCTCTAAATTGATTTTTAAACTAAGGGAGAGATTCTAGTTTAAGTCTAAAAAGAAAAAGTGTTATTTGAATTAAACGGGACGAGCCGGAAACTAATTGGGCTGGCCCAGATTCACTCTGCGGCGCTGGGGGCTGCTGACAGGGGAGTCCGCCTGTCAGTGGCTCATTACACGCGAAGCGGTATGGGGCGAGATGGACTGTAGGATTAGAACTAGATCTAACGGCTCACGGTCGTCATCGACGACGAACACATCACCGGCGAGACTGAACCCTAGCGGCTCGGTGGGGGTGCAGTGGGGGCGTACTGAGGCTCCAGCTAGTGCGGCGAGGCGGGAAAACGAACGAGGAGACAACGGTAAGCTCAGGCGAAGTCGCGGCAGGGGCTGGGGTGGATGAAATCCACATCAACGTCTCCTCCTCTACTACGGCTGCCTCCGGTGAAATTCTAGCGACCTGGTGCTCGAGCTGCTCCGGCGAGAGGCGGGGAAGGACTGGTGGAGAGAGGGGAGTGGAATAGTGTGTTCATTGAGGCTGGAGAAGGCCTCTTTATATTGGCTCGAGGAGGGGACCGAAGGGGCGACGGCGAGCTCATTAGTGACGATGATATAGGGGCCTAGAGGCATGGGCGGCGTAGGCGGACGGTGGCTTGCCTCCTGGCGGTCCTCTACGGCTTGATGGCGCAGCTAGGGGCGGTGGCAATCGATCGGGAGTGTCACGCGCTCTAGGAGACAAGAGCGGTGCTCAACGGGGTTCCTGGCGACTATGCATCGCGGCGGTGCATAGCCGTGTCTGGCGGGGTGAGGTGGTCAAGGCGGAGCAGCGTGCGCGGTCTGTGGCCTGCTGGCGGTGAGGGCGCTCTGGCGTGCTCTGCCATGGCCCAGATACTTAGTGCAGCACGTCTCTGGGGTGGTCCAGGGGCTAGTAGGGGCCGTGGGGTGGACCGTGGGCGGCGGTGAAGTCACGCCTCACTCCCTGGAGCGATGTAGAGGGGCTGGCGGTCTGCTGCGGCTTGTGCACGTTTGGCTAGCGAGCATGGCCTCGGGGTGGCGGTGAACTATTGCCCTAGGCCATTGGGTAGGTCCTTGATGGACTGGTTGGGTTTACGGGAGACAAGGGCATTGATTGGAGTTCAAATGGCTCGACAAAATTTGATAAAAAACAGTGATAGTTAGGCCAATTTGATTCTACCCACCAAGTGTTCGATCAAATGGCCGCATGTATTCAAATTTTGAATTTTGAAATGAAATTTGGTGGATTTGTTGGTCTCATGCTTAAGCATCTCTGGTTGCTTGGGATTTTTAAATGGAGTTTATTTGAGAGGTTTTTGAAATAGGGTGATCTATACATATGAACTAGATTCCATTTTCAATTGCCATTTAAAATTAGAGTTTGAAAGTTTCTGGTAGATCACAAAGTGGTCATTGGCACATCACTACTTGTACTAGCAAGGGGTGCAAAGAACCACAATTGTCTCTGTTGGAAATTGAGTTCTAGGAACACCCAAAGTGGGCTAGGTGATTAAAATGGCAAAATTGACCATTTCCTTTATCTAATTCTTTTTGATTGCCTTTTCTTTGGTTTTTGCTTGGGAATGATCTAGATTATGTGACATTGATCATAGAACCATTTTACAACCATTATAACACACAATCATGGCATTTCAAACAACTCCTATTTTAAATGCACACACATATGAATGCCTAAAGATTTTAAATGGAAAAAGTTTTTCTTAACCCTAAATTGGGTAGATTTGATCTTGATTAACCTAGATTAAAGTTTTGGGATGTTACAAACCTTCCCCCCTTAAAAAAATCTCGTCCCGAGATTTAAGAAAGAAAACTAGGAACTAAAGAGATCTGGGAACTCCGTCCTAATGTAATCTTCTAGCTCCCAAGTGGCTTCTTCTTCGGTATGGTTGCTCCATTGGATCTTGAGAAATTTGATACTCCTGGATATGGATGGGCACTTCACGATATGTCAGATCCTTGTTGATATCAACAGCTTGGTGATCGATGTTCTTGAAAACTTCGGTCTTCTCCGGCACTTCTAAGCATTTGCGAAGTAGCGAGTGAAGGAAATATGCCCTGCGAGGCAATAATGAAGTTGTTATTATGTATTTCTTGTATATGATAGATGTTTATTTTGCATGCTTTAATTGTATTGATAGGAAACGTCAATACATGTGTGTTTAATAAACAAAAAGGGTTCCTAGTTATTCCTCTCTTATAGACTAGCTTGTTGATTAACAAGATGATCAAGGTTTCCTGATCATGGACATTGGATGTTGTTAATAACAAGGTCACAACATTTGTGAAATGATGTGATGAACATTCATCCGAATTATAGCATTACGATCAAGTCACTATGTTTACATTGCTATAACATCATACGAAGTAATCTTTATCCTTAGACCATGAGATCATGTTAATTGCTAACACCGGAAGAGTATCTTGATAACATCAAACATCACACCGTAGCAGGGTGAATATAAAGATGGGTTTAGTGCTACGAAGGTGTTATGTTGAGGCTCATGGATCAAGAGTGGAATTTGTCAATCCCGATGACGGATAGATATACTCTAAGCCCTCTCGGTGATATCACATTAAGATAGCTTGCAAGAAAGTGATATGATCACTAGAATTTTATATCACGGGAACGAGAAAAGAGTGCATATCAGTAACCAGATCAAACTAGGTATTTGGATACCGATGATCGAATCTCGGACATGTATTATATAATGAGACAAAGGGATTAATTTACTAGCGTTAAAAGATTCTCACGATCATAGAAGTCATCGTTGAATGTGCAGGAGTCAGTATGGATCTCCAGGTCCCGCTTCTGATTATTGATCTGAGAGGAGTCGCAATCATGTCTGCATTATTCGCGAACCTTAGGGTGACACACTTAAGGGTTACCAGACACCATTTTGGAGCACATATGTTTCAGACGAAAGAATTGCAAAGCGCAGGAATTGTTTCGATGGAAACCGGAATTGTTTTGGGTGAAATTGCAAAAAGTGGTTCTGCATGTGATATTAAAATATTGCAAGGGGTTTTATGTGAATGTTTGTTAATTAAAGTAATTAACAAAATTCTGAATAAATTTAATAAAAGAGTTTTATTAAATGAGAGAGCATTAAACTTAGAGAATTTTAATGCATTTAAAGTGGAGACTTTAAAAGGGAATGTGAAGAGGCATTTTAATGTGGAGGGGTTACACCACATGAATGGGGGAGGTGAGGGGTCACCGCCATGAGGCGCCGGCCATGGGGAGGGGCACATCCCTCCTCCTATAAAAGGCCCCCCTCTTCCTTCTTCTTCCTCACACCTCCTCGTGAACGATCTCTCTCCCCCTCTAGAATTATTCCCCCATGGTCTCGGATTAGCGAGAAACATGTTCCCGGTGGCTTTTCATCTAGAAGGAGTTGCTTCTTCCGCTGCATCGCTAGAGCGAGGAGGTGAAGGTTGTCAGGTGGCTTGAACGTGTGTGCGAGGACGGATGCGCTGCTGATTTGCGGCGCTCAGACTTCCACGTGATCTTGAGATCGGCAAGTGTACGACTACAACAACCACGAGTTCCTACTCGTTAACAAAACTCGTTGTCTTCGAGGGTAAGTTCTCGATGTATGTATGTCCACCCGTTGCTCTGTATCTAGTAGATAGATCTTGGTGTATAGTTCTCATCGTAGGAAATTTTTTGTTTTCTATGCTGCGGACCCAACAGTGGTATCAGAGCTTGATCTATGCGTATGTGCTTTGCACGGGTAGTACACATATGTTTATATGTGGGCGATGATGATCATGTTATGGCATCTTCTTTGTATTTTGGATATTGGTGGCATAGTGGGATGAAGCGGCTCGGACCAACCTTACATGTCATTGTACATGAGACCGGTTCCACGACTGACATGCAACTAGTTTTGCATAATTGGCTGGCGGGTGCCTGTCTCTCCTACTATAGTCAATATCTGATTTACAACGAGTTGATAATAACTTGGTTATCCTCGTTGTGGTTCATCTTCGTAGGTTAGACCGGTTCTATCTCCGAAAGCCCTAAGCCACATAAAACTTGCAATTGATAAATTAGAGGCGTCTAGTTTAGATCGTTGCTGGGCTAGTGTCTTGATATGGTATTGTTGTAAGTAGATGTATGATAGATACTCTTACAACACACTCAATGTGTAAGTTCCATAGACCTTGGCCTTACACACAAAGGAATGATATAGATCATACCACGATGCAAATGATAGAGATCAAATGCATGGACCGTATCATCTCACTTTACACATTAGATGTTAGCATCTTATACTGCTAGTTTGGCGCTTTTGGTAGCATTGTAAGATGATCCCTCATTTAGATATCAAGATAAAATGTGTTCTTCTTTAAGTATGCACCGTTCTATGGATCGTGTTTCGAGACATCACGTGATGATCGGGTGTACTCGACTCTACGCTTTCATACAACGGGTGTAAGACAGTTTTACACATGCAAGTACTAAGGTTCTTACTTGGCGAGCCTAGCATGTACAGACATGGCCTCGGAACACAGACCGAAAGGTTAAGCATGAGTCATATAGTTAATATGATGCCCATATAGATGCTCGCCTTTGAAGCTACACCGACTCACGTGATGATCGGACTTGGTGTAGTGGATTTGGTTCATGTAATCACAAAAAAGACACGAGGGATGTCGTTTTTGACTGGGAGTTCATTAGTAATTTGGATTAGTTGAACTCACTCCATCATAAACTTAGTCTAAATAAACTTTACAAATTCTGTTGCATATGGCACCACCTGCTTTTAATTTCAATGTGTTCATGGAGAAATAGAAACTTGCTGCGAATGGTAGCAACTTCACCAAGTGGGCTATGAATTTGAGGTTCTCCTCACTGCTGCACAAAAGCAATATGTGCTAGAGGCGCCGCTAGGCCCCCCACCAGCTCCTGATGCCCCTGACGAGGAAAAGAATGTCTATATAACTCGTCAGGAGGACCACAACTTAGTTCATTGCGGCATACTGTATGGGCTAGAGCCACAACTTCGAAAGCGTTTCGAAAATGGCAACGCCTTTGATACCATGGGAGAATTGAAAATGATTTTCGATACCCATGCTGCCGTAGAGAGTTATAATGCTTCCGAAAAGTTCTTTAGCTGCATGATGGAGGAGAACAGCTCCGTTAGTGAGCACGTACTCAAAATGTATGGGTACGCCGATAAGCTTGTGTCCTTGGGAATAATGATTCCCATTGACTTAGGCATACATCGTGTTCTCCAATCTTTGCCACCTAGCTACAAGAGCTTCGTGATGAACTATAATATGCAGGGCATGAAGAAGTCTCTTCCCAAGCTTCTGTCAATGCTTAAGACTGCAGAAGTGGAGATTAGGAAAGAACATCTTTCAAGAAGGACAAGAAAGGCAAGAACAAGGGAAAGAAGGGTGGCAAATATGTTGCCACACGTGAAAAGAAACCCCGAGCTGGCCCTAAGTCCAACACCGAGTTTTACTATTGCAAGGGGACTGGCCATTGGATGCGCAATTTCCCCAAGTATTTGGTGGACAAGAAGGCCAGCAAGGCAAAAAAAAGGTATATGTGATATACATGTTATTGATGTGTACTTGACTAGTACTCGCAGTAGCACCTGGGTATTTGATACGGGACCGGTTGCTAATATATGTAACTCGATTCAGGGGCTACGGAACAAGCGACAACTAGCAAGGATGAGGTCACGATGCGGGTCGGCAATGCATCAAGAGTTGATGTGATCGCCGTCGGAATGCTGCCTCTCCATATGCCATCGGGATTAGTTATAAATCTGAATAATTGTTATTTGGTGCCTGCACTGAGCATGAACATTGTATCTGGATCATGTTTGATGCAAAGTGGTTATTCGTTTAAGTCTAAAAACAATGGTTGTTCGATTTATATGGATACTATCTTTTATGGTCATGCACCTATGTTGAATAGTTTATTTCTGTTGGATCTCGATAGTAGTATTACGCATATTCATAATGTTGATGCTAAAAAGATTAAACTTGATGATGATATATCTACATATATGTGGCACTGCCGTCTAGGTCATATTAGCGTTAAACGCATGAAGAAACTCCATTCTGATGGACTTTTGGAGTCACTTGATTTTGAATCATTTGATACATGTGAGCCATGTCTTATGGGCAAGATGACTAGAACGCCGTTTTCCGGTTCAACGGAACGGGCGACAGATTTATTGGAAATCATAAATACTGATGTGTGTGGACCAATGAGTGTGTCAGCGCGAGGTGGATATCGTTATTTTGTTACTTTCACGGATGATTTGAGTAGATACGGGTATATCTATTTGATGAAACACAAGTGTGAAACCTTTGAAAAGTTCAAGGAATTTCAGAATGAAGTGGAAAATCATCGTAACAGAAAGATCAAATTTCCGCAGTCCGACCGTGGAGGTGAGTATCTAATTACGAGTTTAGCACACACATGAAATAGTGTGGAATAGTTTCACAACTCACACCTGCCGGAACACCACAACGTAATGGTGTGTCGAAACGTCGTAATCGTACTTTATTGGATATGGTTTGATCTATGATCTCTCTGACTGACTTGCCACTGTCATTTTGGGGTTATGCACTGGAAACCGCTGCATTCACTTTAAATCGGGCACCATCTAAATCCGTTGAAACGACACCGTATGAATTATGGTTTGGAAACAAACCTAAGTTGTCATTTCTTAAAGTTTGGGGATGCGATGTTTATGTGAAGAAACTTCAGCCGGATAAACTCAAACCCAAAGCGAAAAAATGCGTCTTCATCAGATACCTTAAGGAAACGATTGGGTATACCTTCTATCACAGATCCGAGGGCAAGGTTTTTGTTGCCAAGAATGGATCCTTTCTTGAGAAGGAGTTTCTCGCGAAAGGTGTGAGTAGTCGGAAGGTAGAACTCGAAGAGGTCATTGAACCTTCTCTTCATGAAATGGCGAGTAGCGTAGCACCGGAAATTGTTTCGGAGTTGACTTCACCTAATGAAGAGAGAGCTAATGATATTGATCATGAAACTCCGAAAGAGGACACTACCAAACCTCGCAGGTCAAGTAGGACACGTGCAGCTCCTGAACTGTACGACAATCCTGTTGTGAATTTCATGCTTGATTAAATGGATGACCCTGCGATGTGTGAAGAAGCAATGATGAGCCCGGATTCCAACAAATGGCTAGAAGCCATGAAATCCGAGATGTAATGCATGTACGAAAACCAGGTTTGGACCTTGGTGGACCTACCTCACGATCGAAAGGCCGTTGAGAATAAATGGATTTTCAAAAGAAAAACGGATGCTGATGGTAATGTGACCATCTATAAGGCTCGACTTGTCGCAAAGGGGTTTCGACAAATTCAAGGAGTTGACTACGATGAGACATTCTCTCCCGTAGCGATGCTTAAGTCGGTTAGGATTATGTTAGCAATTGCTGCATGTTTCGATTATGAAATATGGCAGATGGATGTCAAAACTATGTTCCTCAATGGTAATATTGAAGAAGAGTTGTATATCATACAACCTAAGGGTTTTGTCGATCCTAAGGATGCTAATAAGGTATGCAAACTTCAGCGATCCATCTATGGACTGAAGCAAGCATCCTGGAGTTGGAATCTCTGCTTTGATGAGGTGATCAAAGAGTTTGGATTTGTCCAACCTTATGGAGAGGCTTGTATTTACAAGAAAGTGAGTGGGAGCAATGTGGCATTTCTGATATTATATGTGGATGACATATTATTGATTGGAAATGATATAGATCTTTTAAACAGTGTTAAAAGTTATCTAAACAGCAAATTTTTGATGAAAGACCTTGGTGAAGCGTCATATATATTAGGCATTAAAATCTATAGAGATAGATCAAGACGCCTAATTGGGCTATCGCAGAGTACATACCTTGATAAGATATTAAAGAAGTTTAATATGGACGGAAGTAAGAAGGGGTTCTTACCTATGTTGCAAGGAAAGACATTGAGTAAGACTCAAAGTCCGGCTACGGCGGAAGAAATAGAGATAATGGATAAGATCCCTATGCCTCGGCCATAGGCTCTATAATGTATGACGTGCTATGTACAAGACCGGATGTGGCACATGCTATTAGTTTGACTAGTAGGTACCAATCTGATCCAGGTTTAGAACACTAGATAGCGGTCAAGAATATCCTTAAGTACTTGAGAAGAACTGGGGATATGTTTCTTATATATGGAGGTGAAGAAGAGCTGGTCGCTAAGTGTTATGTCAATGCTAGCTTTGACACCGATCCGGATGACTCTAAGTCTCAATCCAGATACGTATTTCTCTTGAACGGAGCAGCAGTTAGTTGCAGGAGTTCAAAACAACCTGTGGTGGCTGGATCAATAATGGAGGCGGAATATGTTGCTGCTTCAGAAGCGGCGTAGGAAGCGGTTTGGATGAAGGATTTCATAATGGAACTAGGTGTGGTTCCTATTGCTTTGGACCCAATGGTGATCTATTGTGACAACAATGGAGCCATAGCCAACGCCAAGGAGCCGAGGTCTCACAAGAAAGCCAAGCATATTAAGCGCCAGTTTCACTCCACCCGCGAGCATGTCAAGGATGGAGATATAAAGATTTGTAAAATACACACGGACCTAAATGTAGCAGATCCGTTGACTAAAGTTCTCCCTAGGGAAAAACATGATCAACACCAGAACTCCATGGGTGTTAGATTTATCACTATGTGAACTAGATTATTGTCTCTAGTACAAGTGGGAGACTAAAGGAAATATGCCCTGAGAGGCAATAATAAAGTTGTTATTATGTATTTCTTGTATATGATAGATGTTTATTTTGCATGCTATAATTGTATTGATAGGAAACGTCAATACATGTGTGTTTAATAAACAAAAAGGGTTCCTAGTTATGCCTCTCTTATAGACTAGCTTGTTGATTAACAAGATGATCAAGGTTTCGTGATCATGGACATTGGATGTTGTTAATAACAAGGCCACAGCATTTGTGAAATAATGTGATGAACATTCATCCGAAGTATAGCATTACGATCAAGTCATTATGTTTACATTGCTATAACATCATACAAAGTAATCTTTATCCTTAGACCATGAGATCATGTTAATTGCTAACACTGGAAGAGTATCTTGATAACATCAAACGTCACACCGTAACAGGGTGACTATAAAGATGGGTTCAGTGCTCGAAGGTGTTATGTTGAGGCTCATGGATCAAGAGCGGAATTTGTCAATCCCGAAGATGGATAGATATACTCTGGGCCCTCTCGGTGATATCACATTAAGATAGCTTGCAAGCAAGTGATGTGATCACTAGAATGTTATATCACGAGAACGAGAAAAGAGTGCATGTCGGTAACAAGATCAAACTAGGTATTTTGATACCGATGATCGAATCTCGGACATGTATTATATCATGATACAAAGGGATTAAGTTACTAGCATTAAAAGGTTCTCACGATTACATAAGTCATCGTTGAATGTGCAGGAGTCAGTATGGATCTCCAGGTCCCGCTTCTGATTATTGATCTGAGAGGAGTCTCAATCATGTCTGCATTATTCATGAACCATAGGGTGACACACTTAAGGGTTACCGGACACCATTTTGGAGCACATATGTTTCAGACGAAAGAATTGAAAAGCGCAGGAATTGTTTCGATGGAAACCAGAATTGTTTCGGGTGAAATTGTAGAAACTGGTTCTGCATGTGATATTGAAATATTGCAATGGGTTTGATGTGAATGTTTGTTAATTAAAGTAATTAAAAAAATTCTGAATAAATTTAATAAAAGAGTTTTATTAAATGAGAGAGCATTAAACTTAGAGAATTTTAATGCATTTAAAGTGGAGACTTTAAAAGGGAATGTGAAGAGGCATTTTAATGTGGAGGGGTTACCACCACATGAATTGGGGAGGTGAGGGGTCACCCCCCCCCATGAGGCGCCGGCCATGGGGAGGGGCAACCCCCTCCTCCTATAAAAGGCCCCCTCTTCCTCCTTCCTCACACCTCCTCGTGAAGGATCTCTCTCCCCCTCTAGAATTATTCCCCCATGGTCTCGGATTAGCGAGATACATGTTCCCGGTGGCTTTTCGTCTGGAAGGAGTTGCCGCTTCTGCTGCATCGCTGCGAGGAGGTGGAGGTTGTCCGGTGGCTTGAACGTGTGTGCGAGGACGGATGCGCTGCTGATTTGCGGCGCTCGGACTTCCACACGATCTTGAGATCGGCAAGTGTACGACTACATCAACCACGAGTTCCTACTCATTAACAAAACTCGTTGTCTTCGAGGGTAAGTTCTCGATGGATGTATGTCCACCTGTTGCTCTGTATCTAGTAGATAGATCTTGGCGTATAGTGCCAAAACCTCGAGGTAAACTGGCTTGGTAGCTGTTGTTATATGAGAATTCTGCAAAAGGCAGACAATCTTCCCATTTTGATCCATACTCTAACACACAAGCTCTCAACATATCCTCTAGGATTTAGTTGACTCTTTCAGTCTGTCCATCGGTTTGTGGGTGATAAGCCGTGCTGAAGTTTAACTTGGTTACTAATCCCTCTTGGACTTTCTGCCAAAACCTCGAGGTAAACTGGCTTCCTTGATCCGATACTATGGTCTTGGTGGTTCCATGTAGACTAACAATTCTAGCAATGTACAACTCTGCTAGCTTCGAACTCTAGTAGGTTGTCTTGACAGGTATAAAATGAGCTACCTTGGATAGTCTATCAACGATGATCTAGATTGAGTCATTTCCCCTACTAGAAGTAGGCAAACCGGTGATAAAGTCCATTCTGATGGAATCCCATTTCCATTCCGGAATCTTCAATGGTTGCAACAGTCCTGCGGGGCTCTGATATTCCGCTTTGACTCTTTGACAGATATCACACTTGGTGATGTAGCTTATGATTTCTCTTTTCATCTTGTGCCACCAAAATTGCTCTTTCAAATCTTGATACATCTTTGTTCCTCCAGGGTGGACAGAATAAAGAGTATCATGAGCTTCTTGCATGATAGCTTGCTTCAACTCTGAATCTGCTGGCACACAGATACGTCCTTTGTACCACATAACTCCTTCTTCGTCTTCGGTGAATCCTGGTACCTTTCCTGTACCAATACGACGTTTGATTCCGTCGATACTTTCATTTCCTTTCTGGGCTTCCTTGATTTGGCTAGCTTAAAATCCTTTGCTAACTAGCTCAGTTCTAAACTGCTCCAACTCCTCACACAAACTTGGCTGCTTCTCCTTGATCATGGTGTTTAGCCTACACGGCAATCTGCTAAGAGCATCCACTACCACATTGGCTTTGTCGGGGTGATAGTGAATGTCAAGGTCATAATCCTTGATTAACTCTATCCATCTCCTTTGCCTCATATTCAGCTCCTTCTGAGTGAAAATATACTTCAAGCTTTTGTGATCTGAATAAATCTCACAGCGATTACCCATGAGATAATGACGCCATGTCTTCAATGCCAAAACTACGGCTGCTAACTCAAGACCATGGGTGGGATAATTCTACTCATGCTGCTTCAGTTGTCGAGATAGATACGCGATGACTTTGCCTTCTTGCATTAATACACATCCGAGACCAATTTTGGATGCATCACAATACACATCAAACGGCTTCTTGATATCTGGCATGATCAATATTGGGGCTGAAATCAATCTCTTCTTGAGCTCTTGGAAACTAGCCCCACATTTGTCGTTCTAGTCAAACTTCTTGTCCTTCTTCAATAATTGAGTCATGGGTCTTGCGATGCTCGAAAATCCTTCTACGAACTTGCGGTAATATCCCGCTAATCCGATAAATGCACGGACTTGGGTTTGAATGGTTGGGGCTTCCCATTCTTCGATATCTTTGATCTTGGCAGGATCAACAGTGACTCCTCCTGCAGACACAATATGTCCTAGGAATCCTACTTCTTTCAGCCAAGACTCACATTTGCTGAACTTGGCATACAACCGATGCTCTCTAAGGGTTTCAAGAATGATTCTCAGATGTTGCTCGTGCTCTTCTTCTGACTTGGAGTAGATAAGGATATCGTCGATAAACACAATGACAAACTTATTTAGAAAATTCATAAAGATCTTATTCATGAGATTCATGAAATAAGCAGGGGCATTGGTTAATCCAAAAGACATGACCGTATACTCGTATAATCCATAATGAGTAGTAAAGGCAGTCTTCAGAATATCCGTTGCACGAACCTTAAGTTGCTGATAACCATTCCTAATATCAATATTAGAGAACACATTTGCTCCAGTCAACTGATCAAATAGATCCTCTATCTTTGGCAGAGGGTACTTGTTCTTGATGGTGACATCATTCAACTTTCTGTAATCTGTGCACAAATGGTTGCCTCCATCTTTCTTTTCGACGAATAACACTGGTGATCTCCATGGTGATGCACTTGGTTGAATCAAGCCTGTTGCCAACATAGCATCTGGCGATCTCCATGTATTCTGATAGGCACAGCTTTGCAAATTTTTCTAGCTTTTGTAGTTGAACTAGGGATTTGAACTATCATGACATGCTTCAAGTTGGTTGGGTGAATCTCAATATTGCATGCAAATTCTTCGGTGATAAATGAGTGCGATGCTCTAGAATCAAACAACACTCTTGCTAAAACTGAGTTGACAGAAAACATACCCATCACTACATCTGGCGCTTCTTGGGCTTCTTCGGCGTTCATGTGGAAGAGACGGCCGTTGCGGTTGTCAGGGTTCCCTGGGGCGAATCTTCTTCCTGGTTGAACACAACGATGTTGTTGAGCTGGGGCATTCACATTGGCAATGGCGGCAATCTTCTTGGGACACTCATTGGAATAGTGACCCTTCACTCCACACTCGAAACAAGTAATTTGAGACTTGTCTTTCGCTGCCACGGGCACAACATTGCTTCTAGTTCTGGGTGCGGTGTTGTTGTTGTTCTTGGGAGGTGCACGGTTGAAATTGTTGGGGTTGCCAGGGTGATTATTGTTCCCTCCGGACTTCACATTTCCTCCGCTACGGTTAGGGTAGCTTGGGCGAGACATTGGGGGTCGATTGTTCTGTGGTGCATATCCTGCAGAAGGGATGGGACGGTACTTCTAGTGACTATTGGATCCAGCTTGGTGCATCATACGACGTTTGCGGTTGTCGTTTGCTTGATTAATCTTCCCTTCCATCTGAATGGCAGAGTCGACTAGCTCTTCGAGATCCTCGAAACGGATGTTGACGAGGACAGTCTGCATCTCATCATGCAGTCCGTTCAGGAATCTCTCCTTCTTCTTGGCCTCCGTGTTGATCTCATCAGGTGCATACCTGGCAAGGGACAAGAATCTGTCACGGTACTCCACTACAGTCATTCTGCCTTGCTTCAGCTCTCTAAATTCATCCCTCATTCGGGTGACTAGACCCTGCGGCACGTGGGTGCGGCTGAACTTGATTTTGAAGGCTTCCCATGTCATCACTTGACCATGGTTCATTGTGCGGGTGCTGTTCCACCAGGCAATAATAAAAGTGATTATTATTATATCTTTGTGTTTATGATGAATGTTTACATCCCATGCTATAATTGTATTATAAGGAAACACTAATACATGTGTGTTTTGTAAACATATAAGAGTCCCTAGTAAGCCTCTTGTTGAACTAGCTTGTTGATTAATTGATGATCAGGGTTTCCTGATCATGGACATTAGAATGACATTAATAACAAGGTCATATCATTAGGAGAATGATGTGATGGACACACACCCATAGTAAGCGTAGCATAAGATCAAGTCATTAAGTTCGTATTGCTGTAAGCTTTCAAACACATAGTAACCTATTCCTTCGACCATGAGGTTATGTTAATCACCATCACTGGATGGATACTTTGATGACATCAAACGCCGCTTCGTAACTGGGTAGTTATAAAAGTGTCATTGGGTATTCTGAAAGTATGTGTTGAAGCGCATGAACCAAGATTGGGATTTGTCCATCCATATGATGGATAGATATGCTCTGGGCCCTCTCGGTGGAATGTCATCTAGTTAGCTTGCAAGCATGTGACTAGGTCACAAGGGATGACATATCACGGAACGAGTAAAGAGTGCTTATCAGTAACAAGGTAGAACTAGGTATGGAGATACCAACGATCAAACCTCGGATAAGTATAGTATCACGAGACAAAGGGAATTAGTTTCATATGTAAATGGTTCAATCGATCGCAAAGTCATCGTTGAGTATGTGGGAGCGATTATGGATCTCCAGGTCCCACTGATGGTTATTGATAGGGAGATGTGTCTCTATCATGTCTACATATTCACGAACCGTAGGGTGACACACTTAAGGTTCGAAGTTGTTTTAAGTAGATATGGAATGTGTGTTGGAGACCGAATGTTGTTCGAAGTCTCGGATTGGATTCGGGACATCACGAGGAAATCCGGAATGGTCCGGAGAATAAGATTCATATATAGGAGACCATTTTATGAGATAGGAAATGTTCCGGAGTGTTTGTATGAGGATTCTAGAAGGTTTCGGAATGTTCCGGATGGTTCTAGAAGATATCTTGGAGTTTGCTTGAAAATCAAGATAGGGATCAAGGAGTCCTGGTGGGTCAAGATACGGATTCGTGGGGGAGGAGGACTCCTCCCCCCACCTCCAATCCGCCGGCCTACAAGGGAGGGGAGTCCTACAAGGACTCCCCCTCCCTAGGCGCCTCCCTTCTTTAAATAGAGCGGCAGGGGCGCCCCCTCCTCCCTTGCTCCCATAACACCCAATCTCTACCGCCTCTGTCCTCCACCATCTTCTGCACAGGCATAGGCAAAGCCCTGCAGAATTCTCTACTCCACCACCACCACCACGCCGTCGTGCTGCTGGGATTCCGTGGAGAAGATCTACTACCTCCGCTGCTCGCTGGAACGGGGAGAGGAAGGTCTGCTTCGACTCCGCACGTGTGACCGAATGCGGAAGCGTTGCCGAATCATGGCGCCGGAAGGATCGTCTGCTTGACCGAGGGCGGAAGCGCTGCTGGAACGCGACGCCGGAAGGATCGTCCACACGATCTTGAGATCGGCAAGTGATCGACTACATCAACCACGAGATCTAATCTCGTTAACGCTTTCGGATCTACGAGGGTTACTTGCCATCTATCTCGTTGCTGATATCTAATAGATTAGATCTTGGCTTTTATCTAGATTAGATCTAGGTTTTGTTCGTTCTTGTGGTAGAAATTTTTTGTTTTCCATGCTACGAACCCATCAGTGGTATCAGAGCCGTATCTATGCGTAGATCTGTTGCACGAGTAGAACACAATGGTTTTGTGGGCGTTGATGCTTTTGTTGTCGGTGTCTTAGCGTGTACTTTGCATCTTGCGGCATGGTGGGATGAAGCGGCTCGGGCTAACATTACATGTCATCGCACATGATACTTGCTCCACGCTTGACGTGCAACTTGCTTTGCACAAGTGGCTTTGCGGGTGTCTGTCTCTCCCACCATAGTTAAGATTCGATTTACAATGAGCATCTTGACAACACTTGTATCAACGTTGTGGTTCTTGTTCATAGGTAAGATCGGTCTTATGCGAAAGCCCCAAACCACGTGAAACTTGCAAAGAAAATTAGAGGCTTCTAACTTGTTTTTGCAGGGGTTCTGTGATGTGATATGGCCATCATGTGATTGTGATTGTATTTGATGTATGCAATGATCCTTGTTGTAATATGGCAAACGGCAGGAGCCTAATGGTTGTCTTTAATTTTGTTAAGACCTGCGTGTCTATTCATCTTGTAATAGCTTTATTCCAAGTAGTTGTAATAGTTGCTGGTGATGATGGACAACCATGAAGCGGCGCCACTGACCTTGACGCAATGCTGGTGATGATGGAGATCATGTTCGTGCTTTGGAGATGGAGATCAAAGGCGCAAGAAGAAAAGGCCATATCATATCACACTTATTATGAATTTCCTGTGATGTTAATCCTTTATGCATCTTGTATTGCTTAGATCGCGACGGTAGTATTATAAGATGATCCCTCTCACTAAATATCAAGTAATAAACTGTTCACCCTTAGTTGGCACCGTTGCTAAGACTCGTCGTTTCGAAGCATCTCGTGATGATCGGATGTGATAGATTCTACGTGTGCATACAACGGGTGCAAGCCAGATTTGCACATGCGGAAACTAAGGTTACCTTGACGAGCCTAGCATGTAGATACATGGTCTCGGAACACGGAATACCGAAAGGTAGAGCATGAGTCATATAATTGATATGATGAACATGAAGATTGTTCGCCGATGAAACTACATCTTCTCTCGTGAATATCAGACTTGGTGTAGTGGACTTGGTTCGTGTAATCACTAAGACAATGTGAGGGATGTTGTTTTGAGTGGGATTTCACCTAGTTAGTTTAATAATTAAATTTGAACTCAATTTGTCATAAACTTAGTCTAAACTACTTGCAAATTGTTGTAGATTATGGCGACCCCCTCCATCAATTTCAATGCGTTCCTAGAGAAAGAAAAACTTAAGAACAATGGAAGCAATTTCACGGACTGGTTCCGTGGACTGAAGATCGTCCTCAGGGCTGGTCAGTTGACCTATGTGCTCGATGCACCGCTAGGTGACCCACCTGCAGATAATGCCACCGATGACGAAAAGAATGTTTTCGCCACTCGGAAGAATCATTACTCCACAGTTCAGTGTGCCATCCTATACGGTTTAGAAGCGGAGCTCCAACAGCGTTTTGAGCACCACGACCCGTTCGAGATCATTAAGGAGCTCAGGCTAATTTTTGAGACTCGCGCGACCATGGAGAGCTATGAGGCCTCCGAGAAATTCTTTAACTGTAAGATGGAAGAGGGAAGCTCCGTTAGCGAGCACGTGCTCACCATGTCTGGGTACGCTAAGAAGCTCCAAGAGTTGGGAATATCGATTCGTAATGAATTAGGGATTCACCGTCTCCTTCAATCACTGCCACCAAGTTACAAGAACTTTGTGATGAACTACAACATGCACTGCATGAACAAGACGTTGCCTGAACTGTCGTCCATGCTGAAAACTGCTGAAGTGGAGATTAAGAAGGAGCAACAAGTGTTGATGGTCAATAAGACCACCAATTTCAAGAAACGGGGCAAGCCTAAGAACAAGGGCAACTTCAAGAAGGATGGCAAGAAAGCTGTCGCACCTGCTAAGAAGCCCAAGGCTGGTCCTAAACCTGAAACTGAGTGCTTCTACTGCAAGGGAGCTGGTCACTGGAAGCGTAACTGCCCCAAATACCTGGCGGATCTGAAGAACGGCAACATCAAGAAGAAAGGTATATTTGATATATGTGTTATAGATGTGTATCTTACTAGTAATCGTAGTAGTGCCTGGGTATTTGATACTGGTTTGGTTGCTCATATTTGTAACTCGAAACAGGAGCTGCGGAATAAACGAAGACTGGCAAGAGACGAGGTGACGATGCTCGTTGGAAATGGCTCCAAGGTTGATGTGATCGCCGTCGGCACGCTCCCTCTACATCTACCTTCGGGATTAGTTTTAAATTTAAATAATTGTTATTTGGTGCCTGCGTTAAGCATGAACATTATATCTGGATCCTGTTTATTGCAAGACGGTTACTCTTTTAAGTCTGAGAATAAAGGTTGTTCGATTTATATGAGTAATATCTTTTATGGTAATGCACCTGAGATGAATGGTTTATTCTTACTGAATCTCGATAGTAGTGATACACATGTTCACAACATAGATGCTAAACGAATTAAATTGAATGATAATTCTACATACATGTGGCACTGTCGTCTTGGTCATATTGGAGTGAAGCGTATGAAGAAACTCCATTCAGATGGACTTCTTGAATCACTTGATTTTGAATCACTTGAAAGATGCGAAGCATGTCTAATGGGAAAAATGACTAAGACTCCATTCTCTGGTACAATGGAGCGAGCTATAGACTTATTGGAAATAATACATACTGATGTGTGCGGTCCAATGAGTGTAGCATCGCGTGGTGGATATCGTTATCTTCTCACTTTCACAGATGACTTTAGTAGATATGGGTATGTCTACTTTATGAAACATAAGTCCGAAACTTTCGAGAAGTTTAAGGAATTTCAAAGTGAAGTGGAAAATCATCGTAACAAGAAGATTAAGTTTCTGCGTTCTGATCGCGGGGGGTGAATATCTAAGTTACGAGTTTGGCATGCATTTGAAGAAATGTGGAATACTTTCACAGTTGACACCGCCGGGAACACCACAGCGTAATGGTGTGTCCGAACGTCGTAATCGAACTCTCTTAGATATGCTTCGGTCTATGATGTCTCTTACAGATTTACCGTTATCATTTTGGGGCTATGCATTAGAGACAGCCACATTCACTTTAAATAGGGCACCATCTAAATCCGTTGAAACGACACCGTACGAATTGTGGTTTGGTAAGAAACCTAAGTTGTCGTTCCTTAAAGTTTGGGGTTGCGAAGCATATGTAAATAAGTTACAACCTAATAAGCTAGAACCCAAAGCGGAGAAATGCGTCTTCATAGGATACCCTAAAGAAACAATTGGGTATACCTTCTATCATAGATCCGAAGGCAAAGTTTTCGTTGCCAAGAATGGATCCTTTCTTGAGAAGGAGTTTCTCTCGAAAGAGGTGACTGGAAGGAAAGTAGAACTCGATGAGGTTATTGAACCTTCTCTCGGATTTGAGAGTAGCGCAGCACCGGAAGATGTTTTGGTGCCGCCTGCACCAATTGAAGAGGAAGCTAATGATAATGATCATGAAACATCGAACGAAGTTACTACTGAACCTCGCAGGTCAACGAGGGTTCGTACCACTCCTGATTGGTATGACTCTGCCTTGAACGTCATGTTAGTGGACAACACTGATGACCCTGCGACATATGAAGAAGCTATGGTGAGCCCAGATTCCGACAAATGGCTAGAAGCCATGAAATCCGAAATGGGATCCATGTACGAAAACCAAGTGTGGACTTTGGTGGACTTACCGGATGGCCGTAAGGATATCGAGAACAAATGGATTTTCAAGAGAAAAACAGATGCTAATGGTAATGTTACCGTCTATAAAGCTCGACTTGTCGCGAAAGGGTTCCGACAAATTCAAGGAATTGACTATGATGAGACTTTCTCACCAGTAGGGAAGCTAAAGTCTGTGAGGATTTTGTTAGCAATTGCTGCATATTTCGATTATGAGATTTGGCAGATGGATGTCAAAATGGCGTTCCTTAATGGTGACATTGAGGAAGAGTTGTATATGGTACAACCCAAGGGTTTTGTCGATCCTAAAGATGCTAACAAGGTATGCAAACTTCAGCGCTCCATTTATGGACTGAAGCAAGCATCCTGGAGTTGGAATCAACGTTTTGATAAAGTAATCAAAAACTTTGGATTTATACAAACTTATGGAGAAGCTTGTATTTACAAGAAAGTGAGTGGGAGCTCTATAGCATTCCTAGTACTATATGTAGATGACATATTGTTGATTGGGAATGATATAGAACTTCTTAATAGCGTCAAAACCTATTTGAATAATAGTTTTTCAATCAAGGATCTTGGCGAAGCGGCATATATTCTAGGCATCAAGATTTATAGAGATAGATCAAGACGCCTAATAGGGCTTTCACGAAATACATACTTGGACAAAGTTCTAAAGAAGTTTAGAATGGAAGATAGCAAGAAAGGGTTCGTGCCCATGTTGTCAGGTAAGACCTTGAGTAAAACTCAAAGTCCAGCTACGGCAGAAGATAGAGAGAAAATGAATAAAATTCCCTATGCCTCGGCCATAGGTTCTATCATGTATGCCATGCTGTGTACAAGACCGGATATAGCACATGCTGTCAGTTTGACTAGCAGAAATCAAAGTGATCCTGGAATGGAGCACTGGACAGCGGTCAAGAATATCCTAAAGTACCTAAATAGGACTAAGGATATGGTTCTTTCTTATGGAGGTGATGAACAGCTTGTTGTAAACGGTTACACCGATGCTAGTTGGAACACCGATCCGGATGACTCGAATCACAGTCGGGATACGTATTTATTTTGAATGGTGCTACAGTGAGCTGGAGGAGTGCGAAGCAAAGCGTTGTGGCGAAATCTTCAACTGAATCGGAATACATAGCTACTTCGGAGGCTGCACAAGAAGCCGTTTGGATGAAGGAATTCATTACTGAACTCGGCGTGGTTCCCAGTGCGTTGGACCCGATGGCCATCTACTGTGACAACACAGGTGCCATAGCTAATGCGCAGGACCCAAGGTCACATAGCAAGCTGAAGCACATCAAGCTACGTTTCCACGCTATTCGCGAGTATGTCCAAGATGGTGACATAAAGATTTGCAAAGTACACACTGATTTGAATGTGGAAGATCCTTTGACTAAACCTCTCTCTAGGGCAAAGCATGACCAACACCAAAACGCCATGGGTGTTCGGTATATTACCATGTAATCTAGATTATTGACTCTAGTGCAAGTGGGAGACTGTTAGAGATATGCCCAAGAGGCAATAATAAAAGTGATTATTATTATATCTATGTGTTTATGATGAATGTTTACATCCCATGCTATAATTGTATTATAAGGAAACACTAATACATGTGTGTTTTGTAAACATATAAGAGTCCCTAGTAAGCCTCTTGTTGAACTAGCTTGTTGATTAATTGATGATCATGGTTTCCTGATCATTGACATTAGAATGAGATTAATAACAAGGTCATATCATTAGGAGAATGATGTGATGGACACACATCCATAGTAAGCGTAGCATAAGATCAAGTCATTAAGTTCGTATTGTTGTAAGCTTTCAAACACATAGTAACCTATTGCTTCGACCATGAGGTTATGTTAATCACCATCACCGGATGGATACTTTGATGACATCAAACGCCGCTTCGTAACTGGGTGGTTATAAAAGTGTCATTGGGTATTCTGAAAGTATGTGTTGAAGCGCATGAACCAAGATTGGGATTTGTCCATCCATATGATGGATAGATATGCTCTGGGCCCTCTCGGTGGAATGTCATCTAGTTAGCTTGCAAGCATGTGACTAGGTCACAAGGGATGACATATCACGGAACGAGTAAAGAGTACTTATCAGTAACGAGGTAGAACTAGGTATGGAGATACCAATGATCAAACCTCGGATAAGTATAGTATCGCGAGACAAAGGGAATTAGTTTCATATGTAAATGGTTCAATCGATCGCAAAGTCATCGTTGAGTATTTGGGAGCCATTATGGATCTCCAGGTCCCGCTGATGGTTATTGATAGGAGATGTGTCTCTATCATGTCTACATATTCACGAACCATAGGGTGACACACTTAAGGTTCGAAGTTGTTTTAAGTAGATATGGAATGTGCGTTGGAGACCGAATGTTGTTCGGAGTCTCGGATTGGATTCGGGACATCACGAGGAAATCCGGAATGGTCTGGAGAATAAGATTCATATATAGGAGATCATTTGATGAGATAGGAAATGTTCCGGAGTGTTTGTATGAGGATTCTAGAAGGTTTCGGAATGTTCCGGAAGGTTCTAGAAGATATCTTGGAGTTTGCTTGAAAATCAAGATAGGGATCAAGGAGTCCTGGTGGGTCAAGATACGGATTCGTGGGGGAGGAGGACTCCTCCCCCCACCTCCAATCCGCCGGCCTACAAGGGAGGGGAGTCCTACAAGGACTCCCCTTCCCTAGGCGCCTCCCTTCTTTAAATAGAGGGGTAGGGGCGCCCCCTCCTCCCTTGCTCCCATAACACCCAATCTCTGCCGCCTCTCTCCTCCACCATCTTCTGCATAGGCATAGGCGAAGCCGTGGAGAATTCTCTACTCCACCACCACCACCACGCCGTCGTGCTGCTGGGATTCCGTGGAAAAGATCTACTACCTCCGCTGCTCGCTGGAACGGGGAGAGGAAGGTCTGCTTCGACTCCGCACGTGTGACCGACTGCGGAAGCGTTGCCGAATCGTGGCGCCGAAAGGATCGTCTGCTTGACCGAGGGCGGAAGCGCTACTGGAACGCGACGCCCGAAGGATCGTCCACACGATCTTGAGATCGGCAAGTGATCGACTACATCAACCATGAGATCTAATCTCGTTAACGCTTTCGGATCTACGAGGGTTAGTTCCCATCTATCTCGTTGCTCATATCTAATAGATTAGATCTTGGCTTTTATCTAGATTAGATCTAGGTTTTGTTCGTTCTTGCGGTAGAATTTTTTTGTTTTCCATGCTACGAACCCATCAGTGCATACCTGGCAAGGGACAAGAATCTGTCACGGTACTCCACTACAGTCATTCTGCCTTGCTTCAGCTCTCTAAATTCATCCCTCATTCGGTTGACTAGACCCTGCGGCATGTGGGTGCGGCTGAACTTGATTTTGAAGGCTTCCCATGTCATCACTTGACCATGGTTCATTGTGCGGGTGCTGTTCCACCAGGCTCTTGCATCTTCTACCAAATAGTGGGTGGCAAAAAGAACCTTCTCGTTGGCATCCACTCCTGCTACTTCTAAGTTGTTCTCCATTGTCTGCAACCAGTCATCAGCATCCAGTGGGTTTTCAGACTAGCTAAAGATTGGGGGATTGGTATTCTGGAAGTTTTTGAGTTTGGATCCATGATGATCCTGATTTCCATCGTTCTGGTTGTTGTGAGCCATTTGGCGATCTGCTGTAGTATTCCTAAATTAGCTTGCGTTCTACCCTACTAGCTTCACGGTCTGCAATGAGAGTCTGCAGAATTTGCAGCATTGGGTCTTGTGATGAGCTGCTCCCTCCTTGATTTCCACGAGTCATCTGAAGATTGAGATAGATAACGGGGTAAGAGGGAATATTCTAAGGTTCATGGTTTTGATTTCAAAGCTAAAACTTTGAGTTTGACTTAGGTTTTGCAACTAACTTCTTTTCATTCATTCAAGCAAATCACACGATACAAACACAAACACACCACACCATCAAAGGAAAACAGATGGTTTTAAGAACCATTCTACAAGCCACGATACAATGGGACTGATACTCCTCATGCTACGATAGTGCTCTAGTGCATCTACTCATCATCGAAGAAGTTGGAGTCATCATCGTCGGTGTAGAAGTCCATGGCATCCTCCTCCAGATAGTCATCATCTGCTGAGGTATGAGTCAATATCCCCTTGGATATCTTCACCTTCCTCTTCTTCTTCTTTTGCTGCAATCTAAGCTTCTTGCTCCTTGATGGTCTTCTCGAGGTCGGCCACCTTCTTGCGAAGACAGTCGATGGTGCGATCCTTCTTTGCGTGTTGACGGCGAAGAGACTGACGATCCTTGACTAGCAGTGTGAAATTCTGGGCCTTCTGGGCAGCAAGGGCGAGGTTGTGGTTGGCGACCTCTCTAGCATTGTCCAACTACTTCTGTTTGTCGTATAGTAGGAAGTCGAGGTGCTCCACTTGACACTTCAATATTGGGTGACTTGGCATCTCTAGCGGCATTCCCATGGAATCACGCCTTGCATAGTGAACAAAGCGGGTTCCCTGGATTAGGTTGACACTCTGGGCACACAGATGTACAAGAGCTTAATGCATTGCCCTGGCTAATCCATCAAGCCAGTTGTTCTCTCTCACTGGGAACTGAATCCTCCCAGATACTGGTGCTTCTATCTTGCCTCAAAGATTCGCAGTTACTAGCCATTGTAAATCTCCTCCTAGTGGACCCGGGAGTTGAGCTCCAAGGAATTCCAGATGAGGATGCTCCAAGAACCCAGACAGTGAATCCAGATCCCTCTCGAATTTGGAAGAACATGAATTTTTTTGAGAGAAAGAATCCCAAGGATAAGAGAGGAAATAGTTTTCATAAATACTCACTTTGGTTTTTGAAACTAAGTTTTTGTTCGGACGTCCATTCTAACTAGGGTCTCCTATGGTCAGGATGGCTCTGATACCAACTTGTCAACACCCGGATTTTTATTCCCAGATGCATATTATGCCATACATCGCAATCCCAGGATTACCATTTTTGCGAGACCTAATAGATTGGATATCACAGTACATCATCCATTACAAACCATAATAAGGTCTTACACAAATAAAGGATCTCATGATCCAGTCTTAGTACAATCAAGTAGCGGAATAAATAGCATAGCGATGGGGTCCATCTTCAGTGTCATAGGCAATGCTGACGATGGGAGATGATCCTAGATGTCGTAGCCATCCTGCTGTCCTCCTTCAGGGTAGTCCTCCTCATAGTCTGGAAACGGGAATATCCAGGGACAAAAGCCATGAGTACTCTTTAAGTTCTCACAAACTATCACTAACAGGTAAGGTGGTTCTAGTAGGAATGCTAAGTTCTAAGTTTATTTGTAAAGCTAAGTTTGAAACCTAAGCTGAGTTCAGAAACAAAGAAAGATAAAATAAAGTTGAAAACACCTAAGTGGGAACTTAGTTGTCATAATCACAACTCTGTTGTGGTCAAGTCATGTCACAATTCATTTCATAAGTCGTTTTGGAAAATATCTGACAACGGAACAGTATGGCCACTCCAACTGTCCATAACCGCGGACGCGGCTATTCGAATAGTTTGACACTCTGTAGAGGTGGTACACTTTCACCGTAAGATTCGATACATCTGTCAGGGATAACCCTAAATCATCATACTTAGTATGCAGATAATCAAACATAACCTTTCCTTTACACACTCTAGTTATTATGGTTGATTTTAGAAAAATGTTTGAATGTGCAAACGCTTTTGTGTTGTTATTTTTACTAGGAGAGATCTCTAACTCTAAATGATTTAAATCCAACGGGCTTGGATAGAGATTTTCATTACCTTTCCAAAAAAATTGGAATCACTCAATTTGGATTTGTAAAACTCTCTGAATTGATTTTTAAACTAAGGGACAGATTCTAGTTTAAGTCTAAAAAGAAAAAGAGTTACTTGAATTAAACGGGTCGAGCGGGAAACTAATTGGGCCGGCCCAGATTCACTCCGCGGCGCAGAGGGCTACTGACAGGGGGGTCTGCCTGTCAGTGGCTCATTACCGCAAAGCGGTACGGGGCGAGATGGACCGTAGGATTAGAACAAGATCTAACGGCTCACGGTCGTCGTCGAAGACAAACACGTCACCGGCGAGACTGAACCCTAGCGGCTCGGTGGGGGTGCAGTGGGGGCGTAACGGGCCTCCAGCTAGTGCAGCGAGGCGGGGAAACGAACGAGGAGATGACGGCGAGCTCAGGCGAAGTCACGGAAGGGGCTGGGGTGGACGAAATCCATAGTAGCGTCTCCTCCTCTGTTGTGGCTGTCTCCGGTGAAATTCCGGCGACCTGCTGCTCGAGCTGCTCCGGCGAGAGGTAGGGAAGGACTGGTGGAGAGAGGGGAGTGGAATGGTGTGGCGATCGAGGCTGGAGAAGGCCTCCTTATATTGGCTCGAGGAGGGGACCGAAGGGGCGATGGCGAGCTCGTCGGTGACGACGATACAGGGGCCTAGAGGCATGGGCGGCGTAGGCGGACAGTGGCTTGCCTCCTGGCGGTCCCCTACGGCTTTATGGCGCAGCTAGGGGCGGTGGCAATCGGTCGGGAGCGTCGCATGTGTGTTTCATGACTATTCTTTTCACATACCACATATGGATCCACCAGTGTCATTGCATGTATGTTCTTTTCAGAGACCACATATGGATCCACTAGTGTCATTGCATGTGTGTTCTTTTTATTAACAACAACTAGAGTCACTGCATGTGTGTTATTTTCATTAACCACATATGGAACCACCAATGTCATTTCATGTGTGTTCTTCTCATTAACCACAGCTAGAGTCATTGCATGTGTGTTCTTTTCACAAACCACATAAGGAACCACCATTGTCATTGAAATGTGTATTATTTCATTAACCACATCTCGAGTCATTTCATGACGATTCTTGTCACAAACCACATATGGATCCACCAGTGTGATTGCATGTGTATTCTTTTCAGAGACCACTGCTTGCTCAAGATGATGAGCTTGTTGGGGAACCCCAAGAGAAAGGTAAGATGAGTATAGCAACAAGTTTTCCCTCAGTTATGAAACCAAGGTTATCGAAGCAGTAGGAGCAAGGAAACACCTCCAAGGTGTTGTTTCCATCTTGGAATCCTGTACAACACAATCACAGAACTTTGCCCCCAACTCAGTGAGGTTATCAATCTCACCGGTTTTGATGACAACAAAGGATTAAACGTATTGTGTGGAAGATAGTAATTGCTTTGCATAAAGTAAACAGAAAATAGTAAATAGTAGATTGTAGATTGATGGTAAAAAAGACCGGGGTCTATAGTTCACTAGTGGTGATTCTCCTTAAGATAGATGACATGTTGGGTGAACAAATTACAGCGGGGCAATTGACAAACATCGAGAAAGCATACATGCATAAACTAATCATCTTGACTCCTATGAGATTTGATTGGGCATTACAACATTATACATAGACTGTAATCCAACTTTATCTATGACTAATAATCCACCTTCAGGTTATCATCCAAACCCCCTCCAGTATTAAGTTGCAAGCAACAAATAGTTGCATTAAGTATTTTGTGTAAAGTAAACAATACGATTGTTCTATGAACAAAGGATTGTTGTTTTGTCCCTAGTAGCAACAACACATCTAGTACCTTAGAGATTTCTGTCTGGCACATCCCAAAATTTTCCAAATTTTGAAATGTGAAAAATCAAACAAATAAAAGAGTTAAAGGATGAAATTTAGGGGGAAAAGAAAATTTTGTTTCTAAATGGAAATACCAAAACCTTATTTAAACTAAATGAATTTTAAATAAGGAAGTGACTAACAAATAGAATGCAACCATGCATGAAATGTATCTTGATCTTGAACACTTGCATTTTAAACCTTTGGAAAAAGGATAATGCCCAAAACCTAAACGCTTATATGAAAAATCATCACAAGTTCAATGTAAGATGTGGCTATGTTCCATATAAAAATTGAGCATAAGCATTCTTGAATGATCCACAATGGTAAATAACAAAATTTTAAAACCATAGAAATTGGTGTCACTCTTTTTGGAGCTTTAAAACTTAAGTTATGAAATTTAGAAGATAAAAGAAAAGGAATTAAATACAATAAATTCGAAAGGACTTAAATTTCTTATATAAAAATATTATCAAAATGTTCTATTCTGAATAATATTTATAGTGACATTTTATTTAAAATTTTCTGGAAAGGTTTGAGTCAAAATTTGAGCCAAAATGAATTCAAACAAATAGAAGAAATAGAAAACAGAAAAACAAAAAGAGAAAGATTAAAAAAATCGAAAAGGAGGAAGAGGCCGCAGCAGCCCAACAAGGAAGCTCGACCACGGCCCAACTTCCACCCCCGACCAGCCCACCCGAGTGGATCCACCATCGTCCTCAACCCCCATCACGTTCGGAGTTCTTAGACTCAAACTGAACTACATTCATGAATGTATTTTGTCCTTCTAATTCCATCAATTTTAGACCTCTAAATACCCGTCCTTAAAAACAAAAACTACCCCCTAATAACTCACGGTTCCATTCCAGGGATTTAATGCTCCCTTTCGTAGACATATTTTCCACCCGATAGATCCTTTCTCGTGTAGCAGGAACATCAGGTACAGACTGCACGAACAGAAGCTCAAGGACCATGGCTGCACCTTTTCCCCTTCCGATTCCACTCGTCGTAGTGACTTATTCCCTTCGATTTAAACACGAAACTTACTCCCCACTGATCCACGTTTCCATTCTGGGTATTAAAACCCAATATCAGTGCATCTTAATCGCTAGTGGTGGTCATCATAGCCGAGGAGGATGTGATGGAGAAGCTGTTCCTATCCTGGCGACCCACTTCCTCCCGGGCCTATAAAAGGTGCTCTGGACCTTCCCTCACATCTCCCCCTCTCTACTTCATCTCTCCACCAAACAGCGCCCAAGCTCTACCTCTCCTCCGATCGGATTTTGTCGTTAAAATTCCGACAGTTAGTGGACGCCATCATCGATTTCTCCGGTACAGAGGGAACCAGGCCCCATTCTTCTCCTACTTCTTGTCTAGTTCGTGAGAATATTCCAGTATTTTCTAAACTTTTGATTTCGCAGCCGGAGAACACCATCGACAGAGTATCTAATTTCTAACGAACTACAGTCTGTCTCACGTACGTGCTATCTCTCTTTCTGGCTGCACCATCACCAGTTTAGCCTCCCCGTCCCCTACTCCATCGTCTACGCAAAGCTCCCATCGGCACCTCCAGCACCGACCGCGACTGCTGCCATCACGTCAAGCCCCGACCGCGACTGCTGCCATCGCGTCAAGCTGTTCCGGCGACATATTCTATTCCATCGGTGAGACTCTGTCATGTTTGTTTTCTGACCATGCAATCGTGCATTTTTTTTAAGAGACAGCCTCTTGATTTCATATCTCATGATCATCCTAAAAACAAAACAATATCGTATGCCTCCTGATACTCCAATCATGTACACACAAAAAAAAACCAAACCGACTAATAGTACTCGTACATGATGCCTGCTATTCAATTTCCACACATACACTCTCTATGAGACTAATGCAATTGACTAATTAATCTCACTTAGCTTGCAAGGTGCATGTGAACGCTTTTTAACATGCATACACACACACACGATCATGATAAAAAACAAATTTGCTACATGCAATGATACTACATCGCATGCACCCCTCTAAAATTAACTTGAACAATTATCCTCTCATCTAGCAGCTACATCAACTTATTTCTAATTAAACTAGATCATTAGCTTGAACCATTAGTTTCCGGTTTGACAATTTTAAAATACTCGAATTTCAAATGAGATAATTTGAGTATTTTGTCATAAGTTAAATTCTATAAATCTTTTCAATATAATTCCTTTGGCAAAATTTAATCTAATGATCATACCCATCCAATAATTTTCAACCATGTCCATGGCCATATGAAGAATACCCTGTTTTAGACATCATTTTACCATAATATCTAAATAGAAATACCCAAAATTAAATAGGTTAATTATTAATATGTGTAGCGTTGTACTGAGTATATAATGCAATAGTTCAATTTCATTGGAAGTTCTATTTGGATTTTATGCATATTTGCCATGCTTTCATCTTGGATGAATATCTCTATTCTAGAATGCTATGCTTGTGTGTGTGTGTTTATGTATGTCGTTGTTTTTCTTTTCGTTGCGATAGATTCCACAAGGAGTGACGAGGATAAATAATCAAGGATATAAATTGTTGATGAATTTATATTGGGTTTGTTCTATCCAAAAAGGCAAGTGGCACTATCATCCATGTCCCAATATTTTCATTGTACTTAGTGGATTTTGTACTATGCATGATAGACTATATTATTATGTTATGCTATATCTCCTATGTAGAATAGGGAATGGTAGTTTCTACTTAGTAGGTGAAACATCGTAGGGTTAGAAATGCTTAGCCCTGCTATATTTTTTGGGGTGGATTATCATCTTATGATTATATGAAGTATTGGAAAATATATGTTTTCTATAATAAAACAAGTACTTAATGAAACACCTGGGTGGAAATGGGACTTGCTTGGATTATGTTGAGTGGTTACTCAGGGGCCATGTCTATGGTCGGCTGGATTATCGCACTTGTGGACGACCACCCAGGAACAAAGAGATTGGAGACATTCTTGTCGCGAAGCTTCCAGTGCAGCCACATGGCATATGGGCTCTGCCTTGACCGACTAAGTTGCGAGAACTCAACTAGACGGACAGAGGGTGGTAGTGATGATAGGATGGAACGCGTCCGTGGTGGTCTGAGGGATTGCTTTTGAAAAGTCTCGTCTCAATGCATGTCGAGTCTTGTGGGGAAAGTGCACCACCTCTCGAGAGGGTAAAACTAAGTACTTAGTCGTGTCCCCGGTTACGGACAACTTCTGAGCATCAAGACAATGAAGCAGAATCAAGAATCTAAATGTGGTAGCACAAAGGAGGAGAACCAACCATCAAGCTACTACATGCACCCGTAGTCCAGGGATGAACTACTCACACATAACACCGAAGGCAGACATGGTGATGAAGAAGGCCTCCAGGGTGAATTATCCCATCCGACAGGGTGCCGGGAAGAGCTTCAGACCCATCCCGATCTAGGGATGGAGATGACGGTGGCTACAGACTCTTTCGTGGAATTTTGATCGGGTCCTTAGGGTTTCTGTATCGGAGGCGATATATAGGCGAAAGGGGAGGCCGAGGGCGAGCTGCTGGGCGGCCACGTGTCGCGCGGGAGGGGCTTTGGTCCCAGTTCGTGGCAATAACCGGGACCAAAAACCCTCCCCTAGCTATATATAAGCCCAGCCCTTTGCCCACCAAATTTTGCTGGATTGTGTGTGAGGAGTGGGTGCTAGCTTTTTTTTCTTTGATTGCACACAAGGTGTTCGACGAAATGTCCGAGCCACACTTTAGTTCGCACAACACGGTATCCTCGAATGAGGACAACCTTATCTTCTTTATCTGTAACTGATACAAAAATATTGCATTTGTCCATGTAGGGTGGTCATTTTACTATTCATGATGTTATTGTAATGGTTAATTATTATAACGCAGATCGATGCACGGATGCGATGGATGTATGGCGATCGACGCCATTCTGATTTTATTGTAGGCCTCCATAAATTTATCGATTTGGCTAAGGCAGACAAAGTGGATAATTTTATGCCTTGTCCCTGCGTCGACTGTTGGAACGTGGGGGAGCCCTCTGCCCCAAGAATCCTTCAAAGCCATCTGCTTCGGAGAGGTTTCATGCCCGGATATTATTGTTGGGCCATGCACGGAGAAAGAGGCGTTAGGCTGGAAGAAAATGAAGAGGAAGGAGGATGATGACAGCTATCCTATGTCCCCTGAAGAATACGGTGATACTGCAATGGAAGACAATGAAGAAGAGGGAGGCGGCAATGAAGAAGAACAACGGGCATCAGATGATCCCGTTGATGGTCTTGGTCGGGTCATTTCTGATGCAAAGCAACAATGTGATACAGAAAGGGAGAAGCTTAAGTTGGAGGCCATGCAAAAGAATCACAAAAATTTGTTGTACCCAAATTGTGAAGATGGCAGCACAAAGCTCGGTACCACACTTGAACTTCTGAAATGGAAGGCAGAGACTGGCTTATCTGAAAGGGATTTGAGAAGTTACTGAAAATAATGAAGCCCAAGCTTCCAAAGGATAACGAGCTGCCCGAGACAACGTACGAAGCAAAGAAGACTATCTGCCCTCTAGGATTAGATGTGGAGAAGATACATGCATGCATTAATGACTGCATCCTGTACCGCGGTGAGAAGTACGAGAATATGGATAAATGCCCGGTATGCAATGCATGTCGATACAAGATCACACAAGATGACCCTAGTGATGTTGAGGGCGATGACGAGCCCTCCAGGAAGAGGGTTCCTGCTAAGGTTATGTGGTATGCTCCTATAATACCACAGTTGAAACGTCTGTTCAGAAATAAAGAGCATGCTAGGTTGTTGCGATGGCACAAAGAAGAGCGTAAGAAATACGGGAAACTGAGACACCCTGCCGATGGGTCGCAGTGGAGAAATATCGAGAGAAAGTACTCGAACTTTGCAGGTGACGCGAGGAACTTATGGTTTGGTCTAAGTACAGACGACATGAATCCTTTTGGGGAGCAGAGCTGTAGTCACAGCACCTGGCCAGTGACTCTATGTATCTACAACCTTCCTCCTTAGTTGTGCATGAAGCGGAAGTTCATTATGATGCCAGTGCTCATCCAAGGACCGAAGCAACCCGGCAACAACATTGATGTGTACCTAAGGCCATTAGTTGATGAACTTTTGCAGTTGTGGGCAGAACCAGGTGTAAAGGTGTGGGATGAGCACAAACATGAGCCATTTGACCTACGAGCGTTGTTGTTCGTAACCATCAATGATTGGCCTGCTCTTAGTAACATTTCAGGACAGTCAAACAAGGGATACAATGCATGGACGCACTGTTTAGATAATATTAAAGGTACATATTTGGATAAATGTAAGAAGGTTGTGTACCTGGGGTGTCGTAAATTTCTTCCTACCAATCAACAAGTAAGAAAGAAAGGCAAGAATTTCAACGGTGAGGCAGATTACCGGAAGAAGCCTAAGCTCCCTAAAGGTGCTGATGTAATTGGTATGGTGAAGGACCTAGAAGTAATCTTTGGAAAGGGTCCTGATGGTCAATCTATTCTGAAAGACCCCATTACCGGACACACGGCCATGTGGAAAAAGAAATCTATATTTTGGGAGCTTGAGTATTGGAAAGACCTAGAGGTCCATTCTTCAATCGACGTGATGCACGTGACGAAGAATCTTTGCGTGAACCTGCTAGGCTTCCTAGGCGTGTATGCGAAGACAAGAGATACACCAGAAGCACGGGAGGACCAGCAACGTATCAAAGACCCACACAACAAGCATACTGATAAAGGGCGTAAATACTTAATTAGCTACGCTCTTACCAAAGCAGAGGAGGAAATCTTTTTTGAAGTCATTTACAGTATCAAGGTCCCGACTAGCTTCTCGTCAAATATAAAGGGAATAATAAATATGGCAGAGAAAAAATTTCAGAACCTGAAGTCTCATGATTGCCACGTGATTATGACACAGTTGCTTCCGGTTGCATTGAGAGGGCTTCTACCGGAAAATGTTCGATTAGCCATTGTAAAGCTATGTGCATTCCTCAATGCAATATCTTAGAAGGTAATCGATCGAGAAAGTCTGAAAGGCTACAGAAGGATGTGGTCGAATGTCTTGTTAGTTTTGAGTTGGTGTTTTCCCCCGTCCTTCTTTAATATTTGGACGCATCTCTTAGTTCACCTAGTCGATGAGATTTACATTCTCGGTCCTGTATTTCTGCACAATATGTTCCCCTTCGAGAGGTTCATGGGATTCTTAAAGAAAGATGTTCGTAACCGTGCTAGGCTAGAAGGAAGCATCTCTAAGGGCTATGGAACAGAGGAGGTCATTGGGTTCTGTGTAGACTTTCTTCCTGACCTTAAGCCGATTGGTGTTCCTGAATCACGGTATGAGGGGAGACTAAGTGGAAAAGGCATGCTAGGAAAGAAAGCAATGATATTTAGGGACGAACATTCTTTGAATCAAGCACACTACATAGTTCTCCAAAGTTCTACCTTCGTGGCTCTGTATATCGAGGAACACATGAATGTTGTAAGCTCCAAGTTCCTGGGGAAGGATGACTACTGGATTAAAAAAAATCACATTGAGACTTTCAGCACTTGGTTGCAATTACATCTCATGAATGACACCACTATTGGAGATCAGCTCTACTTGTTGGCCGCGACACCATCTGCGACTGTATTGACTTTCCAAGTGATGAGGGTTTAACTCATCAATGCCCATTGTTATGGACTTGGGTTTTGGAGAAGGAGGGAGTGCTGGAGACATCCGTCGGCTAGCAAACAAGCACACAGGGGACAAAGGATTTACCCAGGTTCAGGCCTCGTAGAGGTCCCTACTCCTGCTTGTCTGCTCGTGGAATTATTGAAGGAGTCAAAAGTTACAATGGTGCGCAGATGCAATCTGGCGAGAGATGTGGAAACTAGGGTTGCGTGTGTCTTATCCTCGCCGCCCCCTCCTAGCCTTTATATAGATAGGCTAGGTCTCGGGTAGCAAGTCGAGTCGGTTACAAGTAAGGGTTCTTCCCTTCAAACTTTCTATCTTTAGCTTCTGCTTGTCTCTCAAGCAATCGAGAGTCCGCAGGTTAGTCGAGTCCTTTCGTCTGGGCCTTGGCAACACCGTGGGTCTGTACGTATTTTAGACCGTATATACCAAGCTTGAGTACCTGTAAGGTACACCCATGTCAGTAGCCCCCGAGTATCCAGTGGAATCGCAGATTCGACTGGGTACTTTTTGAAGTTTTGAGTGCCTGAATGAGTACATTTCGACTGCTTTTATTTGTGTCATAGGGGTTGTTGATATACGTGCCTGATATAACCGAAGTATCGGTACCAGTTAACCACCTTAGGGTGAAACAACGCAATCTACTCGAGTTCGAGTCCCCGGACTCAAATTCGGAAAAGTGCTGGCGTAATTCGACTCAAGCCGCGGAGGTCTTAGAGGAGTCAAATTCCAGTTATATGAGTGTGAGCACTGGACGCGTCCGTCAAGGCATGTTCATCGTGCATGTAGGCACGGATATGTTTCTGGTAGTGCGCAGTTAAATGCGTTGCCAGGCCTTTATTCAGGTCTTACCTTCACGCTGTAAGCGCGGCATCCGAATTTTATCATCGCGGAGATGATTCGGGCAACCTAGGAGACGTAATCTCCTTGTAGGGAAAATTATGAGGCGGTGTCGCCATGATCTGCGAGTGCTGATGTAATCAACGCACAACTTTCGTGCAAATAATCATAGGGTGCGCAACCAGCGCTTCCTATGGGAGTAGCCCCCGAGTGCCTGGTTGAGTCGAAGACTCAGGCGGGGACTAAAGAAATTTTGTGACTGCTGTCATTTTTGTTTGTTTGAGTCGAAAACTTGGATTGCGACTACTGTCGTCTTTTGCTTGCTTGTTTCAGTCGAATTTGTTTCCAGCGCTCCCTATGGGAGTAACCCACGTCCATAGTCGGATCGTTTTTCGAGTGGTTGGGTTTGATTATGATTGCCTTTATCCCTGCAATAAGAAAAGAAAATCATAGGGTGCGCAGCCAGCACTCCCTATGGGAGTAGCCCCCGAGTGCTTGGTGGAGTCGAAAACTCCAGCAAGGACTAAAGTAGTCGAAGTTTTCTGCTAAGTAGCCTTTGATGACGTTAGTGCTGAAGCTTGCATGACCTCAGTTACCCGCGTGAGCGGCTTTGACGGGACATGACGAGCGGTGGGTCCCACTTTCTGACTTTGAGTTGACTGGGCGTGCGTAATCTTATTATTAACTGTGCCTCCTCGATTTCCGCGCAGTGGAGGGACGGTTCACGCTTCCTCTTCTCCACGTGTCGAGCGCGACGTGTGCCACGCGTCCAATGTGGTTTTTGTGAGCCATTGGATTGCATCTCTTAGGGGTTAAGTAGCGATGCTACGACGGTAAATTTCCATCTGCGCCCTTTTCTTCCTCGCTGCCATCACCATTGCCGCTGCTCCTCTGCTTTTCTCCTGCGCTCATCTCCTCCTCAGCTCTGGACCATCTCCGCTCGTTTCCAAGTTATTTTCTGCGTTCTCATTGCCACCGCGCAATGGGAAAGAAGAAAGGAGGTGCTGCCGCTGAATCCGCCGCCACCGCTGCTGTGGCGAAGAAGAGGGGTGGCTCCGCTGCTGCGGGCACCAGTGTCGCCGCCAGTGGGAAAAAGAAGGTCGCGGGCACCCGCGTGACCAATGGCGCTTGGCGCCCTTCAATCATCAAGGCGTCCGATCTCCGTCTTCTTCGCCAAGATGGAGTTATTTCCGCAACAGTCGCCAACGCGCGCGTCCCCAGTGGTGAGACCATTCCTGTGCCTCCCGCTGGTTTTCGAGTGATGTTTCTTGCTTTCATCATTCGCGGCCTTTCCTTGCCTATCCACCCTTTTCTTAGGGGTCTCCTCTGTTTCTACGGGCTCCAGCTCCATCAGCTGTCCCCAAATTCGATTCTTCACATCTCTTGTTTTATCACCCTCTACGAGTGCTGGCTCAGAATCGAGCCGCACTTTGGCCTTTTCAAACGTTTGTTTAAGCTAAAGCGTCAGTCCGCATCTGGCTCTTTAACGTAGGTGGTTGTGGAATCCATGTCGACCCATCCGCCACCTACTTCGATATCAAGCTCGCCAAGTCTGTCCAGGGATGGCGGGATAGGTGGTTTTATGTTCGCGACCAGAAGGTCAAGGATGAGAATTTTGGACTTGCACCTTTCGACCCCGCGACTCCCTGCAAGAAGATGCGTTCTTGGAAGAACGTGATCATGCCCTCCGAACTCGCGGAGACAGATGTGCTATATCAACGCGTCTGCGACCTCGAGAGTCGCATAGGCGCAGAGGAGGGAGGCTGCGCCCTTGTCAGGACTTGGCTGTGTCGTCGCGTCCAGCCTCTCTAGGCTAGGGTCCATCCCATGTTTCAATGGGGTGGTGTTGATGATGTCACTCGCGTGTCTGCCGATAGCATGTCCGCGAGTGAGGTAGATAAGAGGGTGCGACTGGTCACGAAGTACACCTTCAAGGATGTGCTTTCGAATGAGCCAGTTGTTCCTCCCTTCGATGCTTCAAATCCTCCTCCCAAGGTATAGTCGTGCTATGCATTAGCTTATGTTCGCGAGTGCTTTTCTATTGCTTACTTGCTTCTTTTTGTTGTTTGTATGCAGGATTGGGCGATGTCGCCTTGCATGCCTCCTCTCCCTGAGGGCATTATTCCTCACGAAGCTTTTGAAGAGGATGAGTCTGAGTCGACCATCCCTTCTGATGTGGACGAGGAAGCCCCCGAGTCCGGGAGCCCGGATACTCGCAAGCATTCGCGCAGCGAGGACTCCGATGCGTCGACTCCTTCAACTCCAGAAGGCACAGTTGCTGGCGCGGAGTCACCAATTCCTGCCGTTCCTGTGAGGGCTGTAGCACCGTCTTCTCGCAAGAAGATGCGATTGCCCAAGGAGTCTTCGTCGGAGTCGGCAGACGCCACGTTTGATCTTGACAAGTTTGACTGGTAAGTTTATGAGGTCATTCGTCTTTTTCTGTTTTCTATCTGTTGGCTTTGCCTTGTAATTTTGCCTTTTCATAACGCGAATTTGGTCTTGCAGTCAAGAGGCGTCGTCATATTCTGGCGACGTTGAGTTTTTGAAGGAATCAGGAGTCGCGACCTCAAGGGCCAAGGTGGAGGTCGAGCGCGCTCCTTCTCCTCCGGCGGCGGCCCACTGTGGGCACAATTCTTCGAGCTCTCCTCACAGAGGGGAGCATCAAATAGTTGCTCGGATGACAGCTCAACAGACTTCTTCGGAGTCGCTAGAGGACCATGTGAGTATGTCTTTCCTTCTTTTGTATTTTGGCAGTCAACGCCTTCTATTGCCCTCTCTGATTTCTTGACTGGTGTGACGGCTTCTTGTAAAGGAGGCCTCGTGAGTGGCGGAGCAGGTGATGGCGATGGGTCGTCAGCATGCGATGCTAGAGACGCGTCACCGTGTGGTCGAAAGTGAGTGCTTCCATGCTTTGTTCCTTTCAGCTTCACTTTCTTTTGGTATGTTTGACGGATAGCCAATTATTTGACTGCCATGTAGCTGAGCATAACGCCTTACTACGCAATGTCGCATCATTGGAGAAGACTTTGGCCGCAGCTGTGAAGGGGCGCGATGAGGCAATCGCGGCTCGTGATGATGCCCGGAAGCGCGAAGAGGATTTGCGTGCCTCTTTTGCGGCCAGGAGAAGTTGTTCGAGGAGCAACTATTCTCAGTCGCCAAGGCCCTCTCAGGTACCTTTACTGGTGGATTTTTTATTGATGCTTTTCTCTGCTTCTAGAGTTTTGCCGATGGCACTAGAAATTTGATCCATTTTTTGGTGTAGATGCTGCCGACTTGAGTTTTGACCTGCAGGCCCTTCGTCGTGATGACGCTCTGGCCGGCGCGGTGTCCGCAGTCGAAGATCAAAGCGGCACCGTCCAGGATACATTATCCAAGGCCAAGGTCGCCCTTAGTCGCCTCCGGGAGGAGTTGATGCCAAAGGCGGAGCAGGTCGATACTATGGACGAGCTGGTGGAGTCGCTCGCCGGGGGCGTGCCTTCTACCTACAAGAACTCCCTCTGGGCGGCTGGTGCGACGATGTCACTCGCCATGGTGCAGGCCCACGGAGTCGAGATAGATCCCTCTGCGGTGTCGAAGACAATGCCTATTGGCGCGGATGGTCAGCAGGTAGTTTTCGCTCCCTTTGCCACTGCATGTGCCAAATACGGCCATTCTTTGATTAATACCGTCGCCAAATATTCGGAGGAGCTCCAGCGCGCTAAGAAGGTGGCGAAAGCTTCGGCTTCAGGGGCAGGCGAAAAATCAGTGGCATCTGATACTGCCACGGACTTGATGAAGCCTCCGAAGGCGTCGAAGTCGAAGAAGCCAGCTGCTCCATAGTTAGCTTGTGTAGTAGATGATGAATTGTCCTTTTGCTCTAAGAACATGCCTGCTGGCGAGTGTGCTTGTGAATATTTTTTTATGCTTATTCTCAATGCATGTGCTATCCCTGCCTTTGTGTTAGTTTGGTCGCCTTATTTGCTTCTGTCTTGATCTGTGGTAGGGCACATCGAGTGGTCCCATAGGGGGAAACCAGGATCTGTCATCTCTTGATGAGACAGTGGTACCGCAGCACTCCAGGGTAGAGGAGCTGTCTTTGCTGTCGTGACTTCGTGACCGCGTGAAGCAGCTGGAGCGTGAGTTGCCCTTGATCCGTGGTAACGCAGATGTGTGGAAGTCAAAGGCGGAAAAAGTTGCCACCCGCGAGCAGTATCTGCTTGGCGAGGTGACGCAGCTGGGCGACCAGTTTAAGTGTTAGTTTGCTCGTCCTCATCTTTTTCCTTTGTAGATAGTCATAGTGGTACGTTGTACTCATGCTGTTGGTGCTGCTTCGTGTAGTTGTTAGCGCACACCGTTCACAGGAGGAGAGGGATAGGATTGCCATCCGCCTTCATGGTCTCACCCAGGAGCAACTCCAAGAGAGTGGATACTTTTGGGTGGATCACGATCATGCGACTGCATTGGCGACCCTACAGGATCAGCGCTTCGCGAGTGCTGCTCTTCCTGAAGAAGTCGCAGTCATGTTTGAAGAATATCTACCGAGCGATGTTCCCATTGGATGACACGCCATCAAGCGTGTTGGCTCTCCTGGCCAAATTTCAAGATATGTTTGCGGTTCGCCAGTGCGTGAGGCAGCAGTTGGTGGCTGGTGCCAAGGCTTCCCTCTCGATGGTGCGATTGCACAGGCCTGACGTGGATGTCGCCGTCGTAGCTTCTGGTCTGCCAGTGCCGCCAACCGGATCTGCCTGGAATATGGTGCTGCATTATCAAGCGGTGGACCGGCCAGCAGAGGAGATTGTCGACTTCTTCGAGGAGCAAACCAATGTTCTTCTGTTGTAGCAGTAACCAGATTTGTATCCTGCACATAAGTGTATTTGTGTTGTAAAGTTCATATATATATTTGTATGTAATTTATTGTTGAACGCGTACAAATAGCTTTTGTAAGCGTAAGGTGCGTTGAACGATGCGAGTACTTTTCGTTAGCCTGGCCATCCCTTTTACCAACCTGCCAGGTGCGTTGCAGTTGGGTTGAGTTTGAGTTAAGGGGTTCGATTGATGTGCCAGCTACTCAGGATGTCGTGTTTATTAGTTCGAAGAACAAATGTGTGTAGGGTGGCGCAGCTCCCGAGTACAATAGTAGAAGAAGTGAAAAGAAAAAACACAGAGTTTTGGGACACTTAGCTTTTATTTATTTGGAGAACAATACGAGGTACAGTGTGTGGCTAAGTAGCCTTGGCTGAGTAGCCTTATTTGCGATGTAAAAGTAAAAATAGCTAGGGGTAGAAGCGTCGCAGTTGTGCAACGTTCCAAGGGTTGGAGTATGCGACTCCTGTTTCTAGGTCTTGAAGGCGATAGGCGGCACCTAGGATTACTTCTGTAACCAAGTATGGTCCTTCCCAGGGGGACTCGAGCTTGAGATGCCCCTGCTGCTTCAGTCGCAGGACCAGGTCACCTTCGACGAAGGATCTAGGGCGAAGCCTTCTACTGTGGTAGTTGCGCAGGTTCTGCTGGGAGATCGTGGATATTTCTGTGGCGATTTCTCTCACCTCGTCGAGGAGGTCGGCGGAGTCTTCGAGTGCAAGAGATGACTCTTGTTCGCTGTAAGCGACTATGCGCGGCGCCTTGTACTTTACTTCGGCGGGTAGTACCGCTTCTGCCCCGTGCACCATAAAGAATGGCGTGTAGCCTGTGGCGCTGTTTGGAGTTGTACGTAGGCTCCAGAGTACGGATTGGAGCTCATCTGGTCAACAACCCGCGGCTTGTTCGAGTGGTCGAAGTAGTCGCTTCTTGATGCCGCTGCAGACGAGCCCGTTTGCTTTTCCCACATGACTGTTGGTCTGTGGATGCGCGACTGAGGCATAACTGATGTTGATCCCCAGGTTTTCGCAGAATTCATGGAACTCCTTGGATGTGAAGTTCGTCCCGTTGTCAGTGATGATGTTGTGCGGCACGCCGAAGCGGTAGACGATGGACTCGAAGAACTTGACTGCGTTGTGCCCTGATTGCTTGGTTACTGGCATGGCCTCGATCCACTTGGTGAATTTGTCGACTGCGACCAAGAGGTAGACGTATCCTCCTTGCGAGGACCTTGGAAGTTTGCCAACCATGTCGAGACCCCACTGTGCAAAGGGCCAGGTCAATGGAATAGGTCGCAATTCTGCGCCTGGTGTGTGTGGTTTGTGCGCGAATCGCTGACAAGCGTTGCACTTTTGGACTATGTCCTTGGCGTCGCGCATGGCCGTGGGCCAGTAAAATCCAGCTCATAGAGCTTTGGCAACGAGGGTGCGACTATCGGCATGGTGTCCGCGGGTTCCTTCATGTATGTCGAGGAGGACTGCTTTTCCATCGGCTAGGGAGACGCATCACTGTAACACACCTGTGATACTGCGTTTATACAGTTTGCCGTTGATAACGGCGAATGCCTTGGAGCGTCGTGCGATGTGCCGTGCGTCCGTCGGGTCGTCCGGTAGGCGCTTGCTGAGGATATATGTAATGTACGGCTCCGTCCAAGATTGTTCTATCATCATGACGCTCATTGGCCCTTCGAGTCCTGTGTCCAGCTCCAATTCATCGAGTGCCATTGGCTCATTGGGTGGCGTAGCCCCTGAGTCCATTGCTGCACTTGTTTTCTTCTCTGCGGCCTTTTGCTTGATAGAGCGTTCGCAGTTGCGCTCGAGAAATACCCCAGGTGGTATGGGGGCGCAGGTAGAGCCTATGTTGGCGAGTGCGTCTGCCTCCTCGTTGCTTTCGCGACCTACATGTCGCAACTCGCAACCATCGAAGTCTCCCTCGTGTGTATCGTAGAGGTCGCGGTATGCGATCATATTGTCATTGAGTGCGTCGCACTCGTGCATTGTTTGGTTGATGACCAGCTTGGAGTCGCCATATATGATGAGCCTCTTTGCGCCGCAGGCTTTTGCCATCCTCATCCCGTGCAACAGGGCCTCGTATTCAGCCTCGTTGTTTGAGGCCGTAAATTGCATTCGCAGGATGTATTTCAGCTTGTCTCCTTGAGGTGACGTCAATATGACACCTGCTCCTGCTCCGTCTTTCCGCTTGGATCCATCAAAGTGCATTGTCCAGAGGTAGGACATATCTGGCTTGTCTGGGAGTTGGTTTTCCATCCAATGCACAAGAAAGTCAGGGAGAACCTACGACTTGATTGTGTCGCGCTTTTCGTATGTGATGTCTCGTGGAGACAGTCCGATTCCCCAAAGCGCGACTCGTCCCATGGCGTCGGGGTTATTGAGGATATGTCCCAATGGGGCGTCGCTGACTACCACGATTGGGTGTTCCTGGAAGTAATGGCGCAGTCGCCGGCGGTCATGAAGACGCCGTACGCCAGCTTCTGGTAGTGCGGGTACCACTGTTTTGTTGGCGTGAGGACCTCGCTGAGGTAGTATACCGGGCGTTGTACGCCGTGGATCTTGTTTTCCTCGGCCCGTTCGACGACGAGCACTGTACTAACCACTTGGTTGCTAGCGGAGATGTATAGCACTAGTGGCTCCCTTTCTCGTGGAGTCACCAGTACTGGCGAGGTGGATAACAGGCGCTTGAGGTCTTCGAATGCTTCTTGCGCTTCCTTGGTCCACTCGAATTTGTCAGCTTTGTGGAGGAGCTGATAGAAGGGCAGTGCCTTTTCCCCCATTCGACTGATAAATCGACTGAGGGCCGCGATTCGTCCGGCTAGTTGCTAGACGCCTCTTATGTTCTTTGGCTTCTCCATGGCCAGTATGGCCTTTATCTTTTTCGGGTTTTCCTCAATCCCTCTCGCGGAGATGAGATACCCAAGCAGCTGCCCAGATGGTACACCAAAGGCGCATTTGTCCGGATTGAGCTTAATCCGGTAACGATCGAGGTTGGCGAATGTTTCGCGCAAGTCGTCGATTAAAGAGGCTTCCTCCTTGGTTTTGATTACTATGTCGTCGACATAGACTTGGATGTTGCGACCCAATTGCTCCTTGAGGCAAGCCTGCATGCACCGCTGGTAGGTGGCTCCCGCGTTTTTTAGCCCAAAGGGCATTGTTTGTTGTAACAGAACACACCGAAGGGCGTTGTAAACGCGGTCTTCTCTTGGTCTTCCTCCTTCATTCGAATTTGGTTATAGCCTGAGTAGGAATCGAGGAAGCCTAGGCGCTCGCATCCAGCGGTGGAGTCAATGATTTGATCGATCCGTGGTAGCGGGAAGTGATCTTTTTGGTAGGCCTTGCGTCGGGGTTGATGTTGAGTGCGTGCTCGGCGAATTCCCTGGGAACTCCTGGCATGTCCGCAGGACACCAGGCAAAAATTTCCCAGTGCTCACGGAGGAATTCGACGAGCGCGAGTTCCTATGCGGGACTCAAGTTGTTGCCGATGAGGGCCGTTTTGGCAGGATCTGTCGGATGGACCTGCACCTTCTTTGTGTGCACAGATGAGTCGAAGGAGAGATCAGGTGAGCTTGGCCTGCTCGGGGGAGGCAGGCTGTTGTCTGTCGTTTCCTTCAATCGCGCGAGCTCTTCCTGCATGCCGAAGGACTGGGAGATTCTGTTGAATTCCCTGTCGCAGTTGTCAGATCGCTCAAAGGTTCCGTTGATCGTGATGACGCCGTTGGGACCTGGCATCTTCATCTGCAGGTAGGCGTAGTGGGGTACCTCCATGAACCTAGCGAACGCGACGCGTCCGAGGATGCAGTGGTATTGTGAGGGCCAGTCGACGACCTCAAAATCGATGCGCTCGCGCCGGAAGTTCCTTGGCGTGCCGAATATGACGTCGAGGTTGATTTTGCCTAGGGGGTATATGCCTTTCCCTGGGACGATGCCGTGGAATGTTGTGTCCGATGCCTCCAAGCAAGTTAGAGGGATCCTCATTGCTCGCAAGGTACTCGCAAATATGAGGTTGATGCCGCTTCCGCCGTCCATGAAGACGCGACTCATGTCGAAGCCTCCAATTTGCGCTTCGAGTACGAGGGGGCAATGGCCTGGGCAAGGTACTTGAGGCGGGTGGTCTCGTTTATCGAAGGTGATGCATGACTCACTACCACTGAGGTACTCAGTGGTGGATGATGGTGAGTGCGTGGCCAAGTTGACTTGGCGTGTGATGGCTTTCTGTACCCTGTTGGAGGGGCGTCCCTTTTGGATCATCATGGTACCCATGGCCCGTGGGTACGGTTCTCCTCCGTGGTGTTGGTCCGGTGCAGCTTCGTTCGGTGGTGGCCCCGGTGGAGGTGGCGGTGCGCCATGTGCCACGGCGCCTGGAGCGGCCCCATATCCTCTTTCGACTACGCTGCGGTTCATCCGAACCAATCCCTCGTGTAGTTTGAGGAACTCGCGGAAGTCCTTGAGGAGGTGGTTGGACTTTCTCTTGCCGTCATGCTTGTCGATGTAGAAGTGTACCATGCATGGTCCGGACAGTTTTTCCTCGATGGAGGTCGCGGGTGCCTCGTCGCGAGTGCGGCGTTGCCATACTTGCATGGTTTTCCTAGAGTCGCGGTATCCACCGCTGCGGTATCCGCTGTTGCGGTTGTTGTCGCGTCTATCAGCGTAGCCGGCTGTGACCATGTTGACGTCGTCACGGTCGTCGTAAATGCGCATCCAGCGTTTGCCTCGGCGGTCGCATCTGCGTTCGAGTTCTGCCTCCTCGGCGGAGTGAGCGCGGTTCTTCACCGAATCTTCTCCATCATCCCACCGATTCGCGATCTCCATCAGATGGTCGATGGTCTGGGGCTTTGAGCAGCCCAGCTCCTCCCTGAGCTCTAGACTACGGACGCCACCGTTGAATGCATCAATCGCGCGGTCTTCCGAGATGTTTTCCGCGGAGTTCTTGATGATGGACCACCTTCGTATGTATGAGCGCAGCGATTTGCCAGATCTTTGCTTGCAGCATCTCAGTTCTTCGATTGATGCAAGCCGTTTGTATGTGCCTTTAAAGTTGCGCACGAAGCTATGGACCAGCTCATCCCAACTGCGGATGGATCCGCGTGGGAGGCTATTGAGCCATGCTCGGGCGGCGCCCTGCATCTGTAGCTGCAAGCATTGCATGGCAGTACTTCGACTGCCGCCGTGGATCCTGACGGAGGAGATGTGATCTTCTAGCCAGATTTTAGGGTCTTGTAGACCGTGGAACTTTGGATTTTCTGACGGAAGTTTAAACCCCTTAGGCATTCGCTTCTGCCTAATGGATCTGCTGAAGCATCTAGCGCCGCAGAGTTCCTCGTCTTCCTCTTCGGAATCAGTCGACCGAGCACGTCGTGCTCTTGAGTTGTTGATCTTGCGTTGTGTGAGGTCATTGCGCGCATCGTAGTCGTGATCGTGTCGCCGTGAACGACGGCGTCGAGACAGGTCGTGACTGTCATTGCTGGATGAGGGTGAGGAGTAGCGTTTTGCTAGTGCTTTGCCCTTCTTCGGGTCTTGTACCGGCTCCTTGTCGAGGGCGGCCTCGATTAGCTCCAAACCTACGATCGTAGATCGGTGCATGGCGGTTTGGGGATCTCCAGCTGGTGGGTGGTTGTTGAGGAGGTACATGGTGGCTGCTGTCACCGCGGCCTGCGGTGTCCTAGGGACCACGTTGCCTCTCGTGTCGACTGTCATAGAGCCAAAGTCGAGGACTTTCGCGGCGTCTATGCGTTCTTGTTCGGTGAGGTGAGCCATTCGCGACTGCCTCTTCTTGTCGATGTATTCGTTGCCTCGTGAGGAGGATCGTCTATAGGAGGAGAGCCCAACGCGACGAAGGCTCGACTCATCCGCCGCCTTTTTACGCGCCTCAAGTTGCGCGATTGCTTGTTTCTGGCGCGTGAACTCTTCTTTTAGGAGCCAGTGGTAGCCCATCAGTAGTTCATGTGGGGATCCGAGGGGTAACGGTGTACCTCGTAGGGCCTCGCGGTAGCGCTCCCACTCCTGCTCGTTGAGCTTGATTATGACGCGTTCGCCGGTTTGCTCGTTGATTATACTGGGAGTTTCGACTGCTCCCTCGTTGGCGCCGTTACCGCCGTTGATAATGGCGTTCCCGCGATTGGCGGAGGTGTCGCCTGCGTTAATGATGGCACACATGAAGTGATTGGGGAAGCTGCTGCTTCCACAACTTTCAGATTCAGAACCGTAGGTTCCATCTTCTGTGGCCAGACCGCCCAGATCGGAGTCGCGACTGCTGTCACTGAGCGTGTTCCCAACTGCCACCGGAGCATTGAGTTCATTGAGGGTGCCAATTGATGGGGGGAACCATGATGCCGGGGCAATCGCCGGTGTCGTTAGTTGATCAGGCATGCGAAGCGTGCCCATCTGACCAACTTGGAAACGGAAGTTCCCAATCGCCAGGCTGATTCCGTCGCCCACGGATTCGAAGGCCGGGCGGGTGGCCGGCGTGTGGACGGTGAAGTCGAAGGCGCCGAACAGCTGGCGAATCTCCGCTGTTGCGGAGTTGTAGATCGCAGTTGATGGGGCCAAAGAAGCTGCAACATCAGCACTCCCAATTCCCACAGACGGCGCCAATTGACCAGGGTTTAACTCATCAATGCCCATTGTTATGGACTTGGGTTTTGGAGAAGGAGGGAGTGCTGGAGACATCTGTCAGCTAGCAAACAAGCACACAGGGGACAAAGGATTTACCCAGGTTCAGGCCTCGTAGAGGTCCCTACTCCTGCTTGTCTGCTCGTGGAATTATTGAAGGAGTCGAAAGTTACAATGGTGCGCAGATGGAATCTGGCGAGAGTTGTGGAAACTAGGGTTGCGTGTGTCTTTTCCTCGCCGCCCCCTCCTAGCCTTTATATAGATAGGCTAGGTCTCGGGTAGCAGGTCGAGTCGGTTACAAGTAAGGGTTCTTCCCTTCAAACTTTCTATCTTTAGCTTCTTCTTGTCTCTCAATCAATCGAGAGTCCACAGGTTAGTCGAGTCCTTTCATCTAGGCCTTGGCGACACCGTGGGCCTGTACGTATTTTAGACCGTATATACCAAGCTTGAGTACCTGTAAGGTACACCCATTTCACCAAGGGTACGAGATAAATGGGAATACATTTTACACGATTGCCCAAGATAAAAAGAGCACCAACCAAAACAGTGGTGTCCGCTTTGATGCAACATGCGAGAATGGGAAAAAGGACACATACTATGGTTACATAGAGGAGATATGGGACCTTTACTATGGACCTACTTTTAAGGTCCCATTGTTTCGGTGCAGTTGGTTCAAGATGAATGGAGAAGGGGTAAAGGTAGACCAGCTGTACGGAATGACAACAGTGGATCTCAAGAATTTTGGTTACAGAGACGAACTATTTGTCCTAGCCAATGATGTGGCTCAGGTTTTTTATGTGAAGGACATGTCCTCTAGACCACAAAAAAGAAAAAAATAGGAAACGAATACATCAGACGATGAGCCCAGGCGTCACATAGTATGAGACTATCTGCCCTCTAGGATTAGATGTGGAGAAGATACATGCATGCATTAATGACTGCATCCTGTACCGCGGTGAGAAGTACGAGAATATGTATAAATGCCCGGTATGCAATGCATGTCGATACAAGATCAGACAAGATGACCCTAGTGATGTTGAGGGCGATGACGAGCCCTCCAGGAAGAGGGTTCCTGCTAAGGTTATGTGGTATGCTCCTATAATACCACAGTTGAAATGTCTGTTCAGAAATAAAGAGCATGCTAGGTTGTTGTGATGGCACAAAGAAGAGCGTAAGAAAGACGGGAAACTAAGACACCCTGCCGATGGGTCGCAGTGGAGAAACATCGAGAGAAAGTACTCGAACTTTGCAGGTGACACGAGGAACTTATGGTTTGGTCTAAGTACAGACGACATGAATCCTTTTGGGGAGCAGAGCTGTAGTCACAGCACCTGGCCAGTTACTCTATGTATCTACAACCTTCCTCCTTGTTTGTGCATGAAGCGGAAGTTCATTATCATGCCAGTGCTCATCCAAGGACCGAAGCAACCCGGCAACGACATTGATGTGTACCTAAGGCCATTAGTCGATGAACTTTTGCAGTTGTGGGCAGAACTAGGTGTAAAGGTGTGGGATGAGCACAAACATTAGCCATTTGACCTACGAGCGTTGTTGTTCGTAACCATCAATGATTGGCCTGCTCTTAGTAACATTTCAGGACAGTCAAACAAGGGATACAATGCATGCACGCACTGTTTAGATAATACTAAAGGTACATATTTGGATAAATGTAATAAGGTTGTGTACCTGGGGTGTCGTAAATTTCTTCCGACCAATCAACAAGTAAGAAAGAAAGGCAAGAATTTCAACGGTGAGGCAGATTACCGGAAGAAGCCTAAGCTCCCTAAAGGTGCTGATGTATTTGGTATGGTGAAGGACCTAGAAGTAATCTTTGGAAAGGGTCCTGGCGGTCAATCTGTTCTGAAAGACCCCATTACCGGACACACGGCCATGTGGAAAAAGAAATCTATATTTTGGGAGCTTGAGTATTGGAAAGACCTTGAGGTCCATTCTTCAATCGATGTGATGCACGTGACGAAGAATCTTTGCGTGAACCTGCTAGGCTTCCTGGGCGTGTATGGGAAGACAAAAGATACACCAGAAGCACGGGAGGACAAGCAACGTATCAAAGACCCACACAACAAGCATACTGATAAAGGACGTAAATACTTAATTAGCTACGCTCTTACCAAAGCAGAGGAGGAAATCGTTTTTGAAGTCCTTTACAGTATCAAGGTCCCGACTAGCTTCTCGTCAAATATAAAGGGAATAATAAATATGGCAGAGAAAAAATTTCAGAACTTGAAGTCTCATGATTGCCACGTGATTATGACACAGTTGCTTCCGGTTGCACTGAGAGGGCTTCTATCGGAAAATGTTCGATTAGCCATTGTGAAGCTATGTGCATTCCTCAATGCAATATCTCAGAAGGTAATCGATCGAGAAAGTCTGGAAAGGCTACAGAAGGATGTGGTCCAATGTCTTGTTAGTTTTGAGTTGGTGTTCCCCCCGTCCTTCTTTAATATTTTGACGCATTTCTTAGTTCACCTAGTCGATGAGATTTACATTCTCGGTCCTGTATTTCTACACAATATGTTCCCCTTCGAGAGGTTCATGGGATTCTTAAAGAAATATGTTCGTAACCATGCTAGGCCAGAAGGAAGCATCTCCAAGGGCTATGGAACAAAGGAGGTCATTGGGTTCTGTGTAGACTTTCTTCCTGACCTTAAGCCGCTTGGTGTTCCTGAATCACGGTATGAGGGGAGACTAAGTGGAAAAGGCATGCTAGGAAAGAAAGCAATGATATTTAGGGACGGACATTCTTTGAATCAAGCACACTACATAGTTCTCCAAAGTTCTACCTTCGTGGCTCCGTATATCGAGGAACACATGAATGTTGTAAGCTCCAAGTTCCTGGGGAAGGATGACTACTGGATTAAAAAAATCACATGGAGACTTTTGGCACTTGGTTGCAATTACATCTCATGAATGACACCACTATTGGAGATCAGCTCTACTTGTTGGTCGCGACACCATCTGCGACTGTATTGACTTTCCAAGTGACGAGGGTTTAACTCATCAATGCCCATTCTTATGGACTCGGGTTTTGGAGAAGGAGGGAGTGCTGGAGACATCTGTCGGCTAGCAAACAAGCACACAAGGGACAAAGGATTTACCCAGGTTCAGGCCTCGTAGAGGTCCCTACTCCTGCTTGTCTGCTCGTGGAATTATTGAAGGAGTCGAAAGTTACAATGGTGCGCAGATGCAATCTGGCGAGAGTTGTGGAAACTAGGGTTGCCTGTGTCTTCTCCTCACCGCCCCCTCCTAGCCTTTATATAGATAGGCTAGGTCTCGGGTAGCAGGTCGAGTCGGTTACAAGTAAGGGTTCTTCCCTTCAAACTTTCTATCTTTAGCTTCTTCTTGTCTCTCAATCAATCGAGAGTCCACAGGTTAGTCGAGTCCTTTCATCTGGGCCTTGGCGACACCGTGGGCCTGTACGTATTTTAGACCGTATATACCAAGCTTGAGTACCTGTAAGGTACACCCATTTCACCAAGGGTACGAGATAAATGGGAATACATTTTACACGATTGCCCAAGATAAAAAGAGCACCAACCAAAACAGTGGTGTCCGCTTTGATGCAACATGCGAGAATGGGAAAAAGGACACATACTATGGTTACATAGAGGAGATATGGGACCTTTACTATGGACCTACTTTTAAGGTCCCATTGTTTCGGTGCAGTTGGGTCAACATGAATGGAGAAGGGGTAAAGCTAGACCAGCTGTACGGAATGACAACAGTGGATCTCAAGAATCTTGGTCACAGAGACGAACCATTCGTCCTAGCCAATGATGTGGCTCAGGTTTTTTATGTGAAGGAGATGTCCTCTAGACCGCAAAAAATAAAAAAATAGGAAACGAATACATCAGACGATGAGCCCAGGCGTCACATAGTTCTTTCAGGGAAAAGAAACATCGCGGGAGTCGAGGACAAGACAGACATGTCAGCAGATTATGATAAGTTTGATGAAATTCCGCCCTTCACCGTGAAAACTGACCCAAGCATCCCGTTAAGCAAAGAAGATGCTCCATGGTTACGGCCTAAGAAGCGATCATAGGCAAGGGATCGACATACACAACGAAGGATTCATATCCTAAACCCTAAACCCTATGTAAATCTATGTAATGTATGGAAACTTTATGTGATTTATGGAAACTTTATGTGATGTATCGAAACTTTATGTAATGGAGTCTTTCACGGGCTTGCAGGGAAATTTTTCCAAGGCGGAGCTTCCGAAGATGTCGTAGGGCGTGTGCACCAATGACATCTTCGAGAAGCTCCGCCACGGGAGATTTCTCAACCCTTTCCCCAACACTGTTAGAGGAGATGGAGTCTTTCATGGGCTTGCAGGGAAAATTTTCTGAGGCGGAGCTTCCGAAGATGCCGTAGGGCGTGTGCACCAACGACATCTTCGAGAAGCTCTGCCACGGGAGATTTCTCAACCCTTTCCCCAACAATGTTAGAGGAGATGGAGTCTTTCACGGGCTTGTAGGGAAATTTTTCCGAGGCAGAGCTTCCGAAGATGCCGTAGGGCGTGTGCACCAATGACATCTTCGAGAAGCTCCGCCACGGGAGATTTCCCAACCCTCCATCCATGGGGATGAAACTCTCTCTACCTATGTTGGCTTGTTGAGCTGCTTGCCATGGCGTATCGATGGTCCTTTTATAGGCACGGTGTCGCTTCTACTTTGTCTTGTTCCTTCGACAGGGCGTCGTGCACCACATGCTTTATCTCATCGAGCAGTGCGTCCACCCACACGTCCTTATCCCGCCGACTGCTTTAGTCTCGGTTGCACCCACCAGCCGGGACTAAAGGTTACCCACGCGTCCTTATCCCACCGACAGCTTTAGTCTCGGTTGCACCCACCAGCCGGGACTAAAGGTTACCCACGCGTCCTTATCCCACCAATAGCTTTAGTCTCGGTTGCACCCACCAGCCGGGACTAAAGGTTACCCACGCATCCTTATCCCACCAGCATCTTTAGTCTCGGTTGCACCCACCAGCCGGGACTAAAGGTTACCCAAGATGCAGATGTGTGCACAATATGGGCACATTATCACAAACTATGCCCTGATTCTAGCCATAACATTGGTGGTTTGACCTAAATGCCATGAAACCTCGAACATGATAGGTCATTTTGTGAATGATTTTTTATGATGTTTGCAATTTTTCAAGTTCAATATTTTACCTTGCAACAGTGACACATAATATGACACCACGCGAAGGTTTCACATTGTTTGGATCATTTTTGAATTTCTTATGCCCATTTCAACCTATATTCAAAACGGCGGGCATGAAGCTTCTTAGCCCGGGGCTGAGCCTCGCTGAACTTGAAGTGGATCTCTGATGAAATAGCATGTTGTGAACCTATAAATGATTTTTTTAAAAATTCACAAGCAATAAATCATGTACTTGTAGTTCAAATCTTGGCAACCTCCTGCCGATTCGGCAGGAATTTGTCTTTTTCATGAGGGATGGACAGAAAGATTCTAGATACACCGGTTGGGAAATTGTCCGTATAAGGTGGTATCGTATTTTTTAAAAATGGTTTGGTACCAATGCCAAACTTTAATTTGGTGGTTGCTTCACAGAACACCCCGATTTTGGCACCTCAAAAATGGAAATTGGCTTTTTCGTGTGTCGAAAGGGAAAACTTCCTCCTGCAACATCGTAAGCCATCCCAAGATGCACATGTGTGCACAGTATGGGCACATTATCACAAACTATGCCCTGATTCTAGCCATAACATTGGTGGTTTCACCTAAATGCCATGAAACCTCGAACATGATAGGTCATTTTGTGAATGATTTTTTATGATGTTTGCAATTTTTCAAGTTCAATATTTTTCCTTGCAACTGTGACACATAATATGACACCACGCGAAGGTTTCACATTGTTTGGATCATTTTTTAATTTCTTATGCCCGTTTCAAACTATATTCAAAACGGCGGACATGAAGCTTCTTAGCCCGGGGATGAGCCTCGCTGAACTTGAAGTGGATCTCTGATGAAATAGCATGTTGTGAACCTATAAATGATTTTTTAAAAATTCACAAGCATTATATCATGTACTTGTAGTTGAAATCTTGGCAACCTCCTGCCGATTCAGCAGGAATTTGTCTCTTTCATGAGGGATGGACAGAAAGGTTCCAGATACACTGGTTGGCAAATTGTCCATATAAGGTGGTATGGTATTTTTGGAAAATGGTTTGGTACGAATGCCAAATTTTAATTTGGTGGATGCTTCACAGAACACCCTGATTTCGGCACCTCAAAAATGGAAATTGGCTTTTTCGTGTGTCGAAAGGGAAAACTTCCTCCTGCAACATCGTAAGCCATCCCAAGATGCATCTGTGTGCACAATATGGGCACATTATCACAAACTATGCCCTGATTCTAGCCATAACATTGGTGGTTTGACCTAAATGCCATGAAACCTCGAACATGATAGGTCATGTTGTGAAGGATTTTTTATGATGTTTGCAATTTTTCAAGTTCAATATTTTTCCTTGCAACTGTGACACATAATATGACACCACGCGAAGGTTTCACATTGTTTGGATCATTTTTTAATTTCTTATGCCCGTTTCAAACTATATTCAAAACGGCGGGCATGAAGCTTCTTAGCCCGGGGCTGAGCCTGGCTGAACTTGAAGTGGATCTCTGATGAAATAGCATGTTGTGAACCTATAAATGATTTTTTTTAAAATTCACAAGCATTATATCATGTACTTGTAGTTCAAATCTTGGCAACCTCCTGCCGATTCAGCAGGAATTTGTCTCTTTCATGAGAGATGGACAGAAAGGTTCCAAATACACCAGTTGGGAAATTGTCCATATAAGGTGGTATGGTATTTTTGAAAAATAGTTTGGTACCAATGCCAAATTTTAATTTGGTGGTTGCTTCACAGAACACCCTGATTTCGGCACCTCAAAAATGGAAATTGGCTTTTTCGTGTGTCGAAAGGGAAAACTTCCTCCTGCAACATCGTAAGCCATCCCAAGATGCACATGTGTGCACAATATGGGCACATTATCACAAACTATGCCCTGATTCTAGCCATAACATTGGTGGTTTGACCTAAGTGCCATGAAACCTCGAACATGATAGGTCATTTTGTGAAGGATTTCTTATGATGTTTGCAATTTTTCAAGTTCAATATTTTTCCTTGCAACTGTGACACATAATATGACACCACGCGAAGGTTTCACATTGTTTGGATCATTTTTGAATTTCTTATGCCCGTTTCAAACTATATTCAAAACGACGGGCATGAAGCTTCTTAGCCCGCGGCTGAGCCTCGCTGAACTTGAAGTGGATCTCTGATGAAATAGCATGTTGTGAACCTATAAATGATTTTTTTTTAAAATTCACAAGCATTATATCATGTACTTGTAGTTCAAATATTGGCAACCTCCTACCGATTCGGCAGGAATTTGTCTTTTTCATGAGGAATGGACAGAAAGGTTCCAGATACACCGGTTGGTAAATTGTCCATATAAGGTGGTATAGTATTTTTGAAAAATGGTTTGGTACCAATGCCAAACTTTAATTTGGTGGTTGCTTCATAGAACACCCCGATTTTGGCACCTCAAAAATGGAAATTGGCTTTTTCGTGTGTCGAAAGGGAAAACTTCCTCCTGCAACATCACAAGCCATCCCAAGATGCACATGTGTGCACAATATGGGCACATTATCACAAACTATGCCCTGATTCTAGCCATAACATTGGTGGTTTGACCTAAATGCCATGAAACCTCGAACATGATAGGTCATTTTGTGAATGATTTTTTATGATGTTTGCAATTTTTCAAGTTCAATATTTTTCCTTGCATCTGTGACACATAATATGACACCACGCGAAGGTTTCACATTGTTTGGATCATCTTTGAATTTCTTATGCCCGTTTCAATCTATATTCAAAACGGCGGGCATGAAGCTTCTTAGCCCGGGGCTGAGCCTCGCTGAACTTGAAGTGGATCTCTGATGAAATAGCATGTTGTGAACCTATAAATGATTTTTTTTACAATTCACAAGCATTATTTCATGTACTTGTACTTCAAATCTTGGCAACCTCCTACCGATTCTGCAGGAATTTGTCTTTTTGATGAGGGATGGACAGAAAGGTTCCAGATACACCGGTTGGGAAATTGTCCATATAAGGTGGTATAGTATTTTTGAAAAATGGTTTGGTACCAATGCCAAACTTTAATTTGGTGGTTGCTTCACAGAACACCCTGATTTCGGCACCTCAAAAAATGGAAATTGGCTTTTTCGTGTGTCGAAAGGGAAAACTTCCTCCTCCAACATCGTAAGCCATCCCAAGATGCACATGTGTGCACAATATGGGCACATTATCACAAACTATGCCCTGATTCTAGCCATAACATTGGTGGTTTGACCTAAATGCCATGAAACCTCGAACATGACAGGTCATTTTGTGAAGGATTTTTTATGAAGTTTGCAATTTTTCAAGTTCAATATTTTTCCTTGCAACTGTGACACATAATATGACACCACGCGAAGGATTCACATTGTTTGGATCATTTTTGAATTTCTTATGCCCATTTCAATCTATATTCAAAACGGCGGGCATGAAGCTTCTTAGCCTGGGGCTGAGCCTCGCTGAACTTGAAGTGGATCCCTGATAAAATAGCATGTTGTGAACCTATAAATGATTTTTTTAAAAATTCACAAGCATTATATCATGTACTTGTAGTTCAAATCTTGGGAACCTCCTGCCGATTTGGCAGGAATTTGTCTTTTGGATGAGGGATGGACATAAAGGTTCCAGATACACCGGTTGGGAAATTGTCCATATAAGGTGGTATAGTATTTTTGAAAAATGGTTTGGTACCAATGCCAAACTTTAATTTGTTGGTTGCTTCACAGAACACCCTGATTTCGGCACCTCAAAAATGGAAATTGGCTTTTTCGTGTGTCGAAAGGGAAAACTTCCTCCTGCAACATCGGAAGCCATCCCAAGATGCACATGTGTGCACAATATGGGCACATTATCACAAACTATGCCCTGATTCTAGCCACAACATTGGTGGTTTGACCTAAATGCCATGATACCTCGAACATGATAGGTCATTTTGTGAATGATTTTTTATGAAGTTTGCAATTTTTAAGTTCAATATTTTTCCTTGCAACTGTGAGACATAATATGAGACCACGCGAAGGTTTCACATTGTTTGGATCATCTTTGAATTTCTTATGCCCGTTTCAATCTATATTCAAAACGGCGGGCATGAAGCTTCTTAGCCCGGGGCTGAGCCTCGCTGAACTTGAAGTGGATCTCTGATGAAATAGCATGTTGTGAACCTATAAATGATTTTTTTAAAAATTCACAAGCATTATTTCATGTACTTGTACTTCAAATCTTGGCAACCTCCTACCGTTTCTGCAGGAATTTGTCTTTATTATGAGGGATGGACAGAAAGGTTCCAGATACACCGGTTGGGAAATTGTCCGTATAAGGTGGTATAGTATTTTTGAAAAATGGTTTGGTACCAATGCCAAACTTTAATTTGTTGGTTGCTTCACAGAACACCCTGATTTCGGCACCTCAAAAATGGAAATTGGCTTTTTCGTGTGTCGAAAGGGAAAACTTCCTCCTGCAACATCGTAAGCCATCCCAAGATGCACATGTGTGCACAATATGGGTACATTATCACAAACTATGCCCCGATTCGAGCCATAACATTGGTGGTTTGACCTAAGTGCCACGAAACCTCGAACATGATAGGTCATTTTGTGAAGGATTTCTTATGATGTTTGCAATTTTTCAAGTTCAATATTTTTCCTTGAAACTGTGACACATAATATGACACCACGCGAAGGTTTCACATTGTTTGGATCATTTTTTAATTTCTTATGCCCGTTTCAAACTATATTCAAAACGGCGGGCATGAAGCTTCTTAGCCCGCGGCTGAGCCTCGCTGAACTTGAAGTGGATCTCTGATGAAATAGCATGTTGTGAACCTATAAATGATTTTTTTTTTAAATTCACAAGCATTATATCATGTACTTGTAGTTCAAATCTTGGCAACCTCCTACCGATTCGGCAGGAATTTGTCTTTTTCATGAGGAATGGACAGAAAGGTTCCAGATACACCGGTTGGTAAATTGTCGATATAAGGTGGTATAGTATTTTTGAAAAATGGTTTGGTACCAATGCCAAACTTTAATTTGGTGGTTGCTTCATGGAACACCCCGATTTTGGCACCTCAAAAATGGAAATTGGCTTTTTCATGTGTCGAAAGGGAAAACTTCCTCCTGCAACATCACAAGCCATCCCAAGATGCACATGTGTGCACAATATGGGCACATTATCACAAACTATGCCCTGATTCTAGCCATAACATTGGTGGTTTGACCTAAATGCCATGAAACCTCGAACATGATAGGTCATTTTGTGAATGATTTTTTATGATGTTTGCAATTTTTTAAGTTCAATATTTTTCCTTGCATCTGTGACACATAATATGACAGCACGCGAAGGTTTCGCATTGTTTGGATCATCTTTTAATTTCTTATGCCCGTTTCAATCTATATTCAAAACGGCGGGCATGAAGCTTCTTAGCCCGGGGCTGAGCCTCGCTGAACTTGAAGTGTATCTCTGATGAAATAGCATGTTGTGAACCTATAAATGATTTTTTTAAAAATTCACAAGCATTATTTCATGTACTTGTACTTCAAATCTTGGCAACCTCCTACCGATTCTGCAGGAATTTGTCTTTTTGATGAGGGATGGATAGAAAGGTTCCAGATACACCGGTTGGGAAATTGTCCATATAAGGTGGTATGGTACTTTTGAAAAATGGTTTGGTACCAATGCCAAATTTTAATTTGGTGGTTGCTTCACAGAACACCCTGATTTCGGCACCTCAAAAATGGAAATTGGCTTTTTCGTGTGTCGAAAGGGAAAACTTCCTCCTGCAACATCGCAAGCCATCCCAAGATGCACATGTGTGCACAATATGGGCACATTATCACAACTGTGCCCTGATTCTAGCCATAACATTGGTGGTTTGACCTAAATTCCATCAAACCTCGAACATGATAGGTCATTTTGTGAAGGATTTCTTATGATTTTTGCAATTTTTCAAGTTCAATATTTTTCCTTGCAACTGTGACACATAATATGACACCACGCGAAGGTTTCACATTGTTTGGATCATTTTTGAATTTGTTATGCCCGTTTCAAACTATATTCAAAACGGCGGACATGAAGCTTCTTAGCCCGGGGATGAGCCTCGCTAAACTTGAAGTGGATCTCTGATGAAATAGCATGTTGTGAACCTATAAATGATTTTTTTAAAAATTCACAAGTATTATATCATGTACTTGTAGTTCAAATCTTGCCAACCTCCCACCGAATTCAGCAGGAATTTGTCTCTTTGATGAGGGATGGACAGAAAGGTTCCAGATACACTGGTTGGGAAATTGTCCATATAAGGTGGTATGGTATTTTTGAAAAATGATTTGGTACCAATGCCAAATTTTAATTTGGTGGTTGCTTCACAGAACACCCTGATTTTGGCACCTCAAAAATGGAAATTGGCTTTTTCGTGTGTCGAAAGGGAAAACTTCCTCCTGCAATATCGTAAGCCATCCCTAGATGCACATGTGTGCACAATATGGGCACATTATCACAAACTATGCCCTGATTCTAGCCATAACATTGGTGGTTTGACCTAAATTCCATGAAACCTCGAACATGATAGGTCATTTTGTGAAGGAGTTCTTATGATTTTTGCAATTTTTCAAGTTCAATATTTTTCCTTCCAACTGTGACACATAATATGACACCACGCAAAGGTTTCACATTGTTTGGATCATTTTTGAATTTCTTATGCCTGTTTCAAACTATATTCAAAACGGCGGGCATGAAGCTTCTTAGCCCGGGGCTGAGCCTCGCTGAACTTGAAGTGGATCTCTGATGAAATAGCATGTTGTGAACCTATAAATGATTTTTTTTAAAATTCACAAGCATTATATCATGTACTTGTAGTTCAAATCTTGGCAACCTCCTGCGATTCGGCAGGAATTTGTCTTTTTCATGAGGGATGGACAGAAAGATTCCAAATACACCGGTGGGGAAATTTTCCGTATAAGGTGGTATAGTATTTTTGAAAAATTGTTTGGTACCAATGCCAAACTTTAATTTGGTGGTTGCTTCACAGAACACCCCGATTTTGGCACCTCAAAAATGGAAATTGGCTTTTTCGTGTGTCGAAAGGGAAAACTTCCTCCTGCAACATCGTAAGCCATCCCAAGATGCACATGTGTGCACAATATGGGCACATTATCACAAACTATGCCCTGATTCTAGCCATAACATTGGTGGTTTGACCTAAATGCCATGAAACCTCGAACATGATAGGTCATTTTGTGAAGGATTTTTTATGATGTTTGCAATTTTTCAAGTTCAATATTTTTCCTTGCAACTGTGACACATAATATGACACCACGCGAAGGTTTCACATTGTTTGGATCATTTTTTAATTTCTTATGCCCGTTTCAAACTATATTCAAAACGGCGGGCATGAAGCTTCTTAGCCCGGGGCTGAGCCTCGCTGAACTTGAAGTGGATCCCTGATGAAATAGCATGTTGTGAACCTATAAATTATTTTTAAAAAAATTCACAAGCATTAAATCATGTACTTGTAGTTCAAACCTTGGCAACCTCCTGCAGATTCGGCAGGAATTTGTCTTTTTCATGAGGGATGGACAGAAAGGTTCCAGATACACCGGTTGGTAAATTGTCCATATAAGGTGGTATAGTATTTTTGAAAAATTGTTTGGTACCAATGCCAAACAATAATTTGCTGGTTGCTTCACAGAACACCCTGATTTCGGCACCTCAAAAATGGAAATTGGCTTTTTCGTGTGTCAAAAGGGAAAACTTCCTCCTGCAACATAGTAAGCCATCCCAAGATGCACATGTGTGCACAATATGGGCACATTATCACAACTGTGCCCTGATTCTAGCCATAACATTGGTGGTTTGACCTAAATTCCATCAAACCTCGAACATGATAGGTCATTTTGTGAAGGATTTCTTATGATTTTTGCAATTTTTCAAGTTCAATATTTTTCCTTGCAACTGTGACACATAATATGACACCACGCGAAGGTTTCACATTGTATGGTATTTTTGAAAAATGCTTTGGTACCAATGCCAAATTTTAATTTGGTGGTTGCTTCACAGAACACCCTGATTTTGGCACCTCAAAAATGGAAATTGGCTTTTTCGTGTGTCGAAAGGGAAAACTTCCTCCTGCAATATCGTAAGCCATCCCTAGATGCACATGTGTGCACAATATGGGCACATTATCACAAACTATGCCCTGATTCTAGCCATAACATTGGTGGTTTGACCTAAATTCCATGAAACCTCGAACATGATAGGTCATTTTGTGAAGGAGTTCTTATGATTTTTGCAATTTTTCAAGTTCAATATTTTTCCTTCCAACTGTGACACATAATATGACACCACGCCAAGGTTTCACATTGTTTGGATCATTTTTGAATTTCTTATGCCTGTTTCAAACTATATTCAAAACGGCGGGCATGAAGCTTCTTAGCCCGGGGCTGAGCCTCGCTGAACTTGAAGTGGATCTCTGATGAAATAGCATGTTGTGAACCTATAAATGATTTTTTTTAAAATTCACAAGCATTATATCATGTACTTGTAGTTCAAATCTTGGCAACCTCCTGCGATTCGGCAGGAATTTGTCTTTTTCATGAGGGATGGACAGAAAGATTCCAAATACACCGGTGGGGAAATTTTCCGTATAAGGTGGTATAGTATTTTTGAAAAATTGTTTGGTACCAATGCCAAACTTTAATTTGGTGGTTGCTTCACAGAACACCCCGATTTTGGCACCTCAAAAATGGAAATTGGCTTTTTCGTGTGTCGAAAGGGAAAACTTCCTCCTGCAACATCGTAAGCCATCCCAAGATGCACATGTGTGCACAATATGGGCACATTATCACAAACTATGCCCTGATTCTAGCCATAACATTGGTGGTTTGACCTAAATGCCATGAAACCTCGAACATGATAGGTCATTTTGTGAAGGATTTTTTATGATGTTTGCAATTTTTCAAGTTCAATATTTTTCCTTGCAACTGTGACACATAATATGACACCACGCGAAGGTTTCACATTGTTTGGATCATTTTTGAATTTCTTATGCCCGTTTCAAACTATATTCAAAACGGCGGGCATGAAGCTTCTTAGCCCGGGGCTGAGCCTCGCTGAACTTGAAGTGGATCCCTGATGAAATAGCATGTTGTGAACCTATAAATTATTTTTAAAAAAATTCACAAGCATTAAATCATGTACTTGTAGTTCAAACCTTGGCAACCTCCTGCCGATTCGGCAGGAATTTGTCTTTTTGATGAGGGATGGACAGAAAGGTTCCAGATACACCGGTTGGTAAATTGTCCATATAAGGTGGTATAGTATTTTTGAAAAATTGTTTGGTACCAATGCCAAACAATAATTTGCTGGTTGCTTCATAGAACACCCTGATTTCGGCACCTCAAAAATGGAAATTGGCTTTTTCGTGTGTCAAAAGGGAAAACTTCCTCCTGCAACATAGTAAGCCATCCCAAGATGCACATGTGTGCACAATATGGGCACATTATCACAAACTATGCCCTGATTCTAGCCATAACATTGGTAGTTTGACCTAAATGCCATGAAACCTCGAACATGATAGGTCATTTTATGAAGGATTTTTTATGATGTTTGCAATTTTTCAAGTTCAATATTTTTCCTTGCAACTGTGACACATAATATGACACCACGCGAAGGTTTCACATTGTTTGGATCATTTTTTAATTTCTTATGCCTGTTTCAATCTATATTCGAAATGGCGGGCATGAAGCTTCTTAGCCCGGGGCTGAGCCTCGCTGAACTTAAAGTGGATCTCTGATGAAATAGCATGTTGTGAACCTATAAATGATTTTTTTTAAATTCACAAGCATTATATCATGTACTTGTAGTTCAAACCTTGGCAACCTCCTGCCGATTCGGCAGGAATTTGTCTTTTTCATGAGGGATGGACATAAAGGTTCCAGATACACCGGTTGGGAAATTGTCCATATAAGATGGTATGGTACTTTTGAAAAATGGTTTGGTACCAATGCCAAATTTTAATTTGGTGGTTGCTTCATAGAACACCCTGATTTCGGCACCTCAAAAATGGAAATTGGCTTTTTCGTGTGTCGAAAGGGAAAACTTCCTCCTGCAACATCGCAAGCCATCCCAAGATGCACATGTGTGCACAATATGGGCACATTATCACAAACTGTGCCCTGATTCTAGCCATAACATTGGTGGTTTGACCTAAATTCCATGAAACCTCGAACATGATAGGTCATTTTGTGAAGGATTTCTTATGATTTTTGCAATTTTTCAAGTTCAATATTTTTCCTTGCAACTGTGACACATAATATGACACCACGCAAAGGTTTCACATTGTTTGGATCATTTTTGAATTTCTTATGCCTGTTTCAAACTATATTCAAAACGGCGGACATGAAGCTTCTTAGCCCGGGGATGAGCCTCGCTAAACTTGAAGTGGATCTCTGATGAAATAGCATGTTGTGAACCTATAAATGATTTTTTTAAAAATTCACAAGCATTATATCATGTACTTGTAGTTCAAATCTTGGCAACCTCCTACCGATTCAGCAGGAATTTGTCTCTTTGATGAGGGATGGACAGAAAGGTTCCAGATACACTGGTTGGGAAATTGTCCATATAAGGTGGTATGGTATTTTTGAAAAATGGTTTGGTACCAATGCCAAATTTGAATTTGGTGGTTGCTTCACAGAACACCCTGATTTTGGCACCTCAAAAATGGAAATTGGCTTTTTCGTGTGTCGAAAGGGAAAACTTCCTCCTGCAACATCGTAAGCCATCCCAAGATGCACATGTGTGCACAATATGGGCACATTATCACAAACTATGCCCTGATTCTAGCCATAACATTTGTGGTTTGACCTAAATGCCATGAAACCTCGAACATGATAGGTCATTTTGTGAAGGATTTTTTATGATGTTTGCAATTTTTCAAGTTCAATATTTTTCCTTGCAACTGTGACACATAATATGACACCACGCGAAGGTTTCACATTGTTTGGATCATTTTTTAATTTCTTATGCCCATTTCAAACTATATTCAAAACGGCGGGCATGAAGCTTCTTAGCCCGGGGCTGAGCCTCGCTGAACTTGAAGTGGATCTCTGATGAAATAGCATGTTGTGAACCTATAAATTATTTTTAAAAAAATTCACAAGCATTATATCATGTACTTGTAGTTCAAATCTTGGCAACCTCCTACCGATTCGGCAGGAATTTGTCTTTTTGATGAGGGATGGACAGAAAGGTTCCAGATACACCGGTTGGTAAATTGTCCATATAAGGTGGTATAGTATTTTTGAAAAATGGTTTGGTACCAATGCCAAACTTTAATTTGGTGGTTGCTTCACAGAACACCCTGATTTCGGCACCTCAAAAATGGAAATTGGCTTTTTCGTGTGTCGAAAGGGAAAACTTCCTCCTGCAACATCGTAAGCCATCCCTAGATGCACATGTGTGCACAATATGGGCACATTATCACAAACTATGCCCTGATTCTAGCCATAACATTGGTGGTTTGACCTAAATTCCATGAAACCTCGAACATGATAGGTCATTTTGTGAAGGAGTTCTTATGATTTTTGCAATTTTTCAAGTTCAATATTTTTCCTTGCAACTGTGACACATAATATGACACCACGCGAAGGTTTCACATTGTTTGGATCATTTTTGAATTTCTTATGCCTGTTTCAAACTATATTCAAAACGGCGGGCATGAAGCTTCTTAACCCGGGGCTGAGCCTCGCTGAACTTGAAGTGGATCTCTGATGAAATAGCATGTTGTGAACCTATAAATGATTTTTTTTTAAATTCACAAGCATTATATCATGTACTTGTAGTTCAAATCTTGGCAACCTCCTGCCGATTCGGCAGGAATTTGTCTTTTTCATGAGGGATGGACAGAAAGATTCCAGATACACCGGTGGGGAAATTTTCCGTATAAGGTTGTATAGTATTTTTGAAAAATTGTTTGGTACCAATGCCAAACTTTCATTTGGTGGTTGCTTCACAGAACACCCTGATTTTGGCACCTCAAAAATGGAAATTGGCTTTTTCGTGTGTCAAAAGGGAAAACTTCCTCCTGCAACATCGTAAGCCATCCCAAGATGCACATGTGTGCACAATATGGGCACATTATCACAAACTATGCCCTGATTCTAGCCATAACATTGGTGGTTTGACCTAAATGCCATGAAACCTCGAACATGATAGGTCATTTTGTGAAGGATTTCTTATGATGTTTGCAATTTTTCAAGTTCAATATTTTTCCTTGCAACTGTGACACATAATATGACACCACGCGAAGGTTTCACATTGTTTGGATCATTTTTTAATTTCTTATGCCTGTTTCAAACTATATTCAAAACAGCGGGCATGAAGCTTCTTAGCCCGGGGCTGAGCCTCGCTGAACTTGAAGTGGATCTCTGATGAAATAGCATGTTGTGAACCTATAAATGATTTTTTTTTAAATTCACAAGCATTATATCATGTACTTGTAGTTCAAATCTTGGCAACCTCCTGCCGATTCGGCAGGAATTTGTCTTTTTCATGAGGGATGGACAGAAAGATTCCAGATACACCGGTGGGGAAATTTTCCGTATAAGGTTGTATAGTATTTTTGAAAAATTGTTTGGTACCAATGCCAAACTTTAATTTGGTGGTTGCTTCACAGAACACCCCGATTTTGGCACCTCAAAAATGGAAATTGGCTTTTTCGTGTGTCAAAAGGGAAAACTTCCTCCTGCAACATCGTAAGCCATCCCAAGATGCACATGTGTGCACAATATGGGCACATTATCACAAACTATGCCCTGATTCTAGCCATAACATTGGTGGTTTGACCTAAATGCCATGAAACCTCGAACATGATAGGTCATTTTGTGAAGGATTTCTTATGATGTTTGCAATTTTTCAAGTTCAATATTTTTCCTTGCAACTGTGACACATAATATGACACCACGCGAAGGTTTCACATTGTTTGGATCATTTTTGAATTTCTTATGCCCGTTTCAAACTATATTCAAAACAGCGGGCATGAAGCTTCTTAGCCCGGGGCTGAGCCTCGCTGAACTTGAAGTGGATCTCTGATGAAATAGCATGTTGTGAACCTATAAATGATTTTTTTTTAAATTCACAAGCATTATATCATGTACTTGTAGTTCAAATCTTGGCAACCTCCTACCGATTCAGCAGGAATTTGTCTTTTTCATGAGGGATGGACAGAAAGGTTCCAGATACACCGGTGGGGATATTTTCCGTATAAGGTGGTATGGTATTTTTGAAAAATGATTTGGTACCAATGCCAAATTTTAATTTGGTGGTTGCTTCAGAGAACACCCTGATTTTGGCACCTCAAAAATGGAAATTGGCTTTTTCGTGTGTCGAAAGGGAAAACTTCCTCCTGCAACATCGTAAGCCATCCCAAGATGCACATGTGTGCACAATATGGGCACATTATCACAAACTATGCCCTGATTCTAGCCATAACATTGGTGGTTTGACCTAAATGCCATGAAACCTCGAACATGATAGGTCATTTTGTGAAGGAGTTTTTATGATGTTTGCAATTTTTCAAGTTCAATATTTTTCCTTGCAACTGTGACACATAATATGACACCACGCGAAGGTTTCACATTGTTTGGATCATTTTTGAATTTCTTATGCCCGTTTCAAACTATATTCAAAACAGCGGGCATGAAGCTTCTTAGCCCGGGGCTGAGCCTCGCTGAACTTGAAGTGGATCTCTGATGAAATAGCATGTTGTGAACCTATAAATGATTTTTTTTTAAATTCACAAGCATTATATCATGTACTTGTAGTTCAAATCTTGGCAACCTCCTACCGATTCAGCAGGAATTTGTCTCTTTGATGAGGGATGGACAGAAAGGTTCCAGATACACCGGTGGGGATATTTTCCGTATAAGGTGGTATGGTATTTTTGAAAAATGATTTGGTACCAATGCCAAATTTTAATTTGGTGGTTGCTTCAGAGAACACCCTGATTTTGGCACCTCAAAAATGGAAATTGGCTTTTTCGTGTGTCGAAAGGGAAAACTTCCTCCTGCAACATCGTAAGCCATCCCTAGATGCACATGTGTGCACAATATGGGCACATTATCACAAACTATGCCCTGATTCTAGCCATAACATTGGTGGTTTGACCTAAATGCCATGAAACCTCGAACATGATAGGTCATTTTGTGAAGGAGTTCTTATGATTTTTGCAATTTTTCAAGTTCAATATTTTTCCTTGCAACTGTGACACATAATATGACACCACGCGAAGGTTTCACATTGTTTGGATCATTTTTTAATTTCTTATGCCCGTTTCAAACTATATTCAAAACGGCGGGCATGAAGCTTCTTAGCCCGGGGCTGAGCCTCGCTGAACTTGAAGTGGATCTCTGATGAAATAGCATGTTGTGAACCTATAAATGATTTTTTTAAAAATTCACAAGCATTATATCATGTACTTGTAGTTCAAATCTTGGCAACCTCCTGCCGATTCGGCAGGAATTTGTCTTTTTCATGAGGGATGGACAGAAAGATTCCAGATACACCGGTGGGGAAATTGTCCGTATAAGGTTGTATAGTATTTTTGAAAAATTGTTTGGTACCAATGCCAAACTTTAATTTGGTGGTTGCTTCACAGAACACCCCGATTTTGGCACCTCAAAAATGGAAATTGGCTTTTTCGTGTGTCGAAAGGGAAAACTTCCTCCTGCAACATCGTAAGCCATCCCAAGATGCACATGTGTGCACAATATGGGCACATTATCACAAACTATGCCCTGATTCTAGCCATAACATTGGTGGTTTGACCTAAATGCCATGAAACCTCGAACATGATAGGTCATGTTGTGAAGGATTTTTTATGATGTTTGCAATTTTTCAAGTTCAATATTTTTCCTTGCAACTGTGACACATAATATGACACCACGCGAAGGTTTCACATTGTTTGGATCATTTTTTAATTTCTTATGCCCGTTTCAAACTATATTCAAAACGGCGGGCATGAAGCTTCTTAGCCCGGGGCTGAGCCTCGCTGAACTTGAAGTGGATCTCTGATGAAATAGCATGTTGTGAACCTATAAATTATTTTTTTAAAAATTCACAACCATTATATCATGTACTTGTAGTTCAAATCTTGGCAACCTCCTACGGATTCGGCAGGAATTTGTCTTTTTCATGAGGGATGGACAGAAAGATTCCAGATACACCGGTGGGGAAATTGTCCGTATAAGGTGGTATAGTATTTTTGAAAAATTGTTTGGTACCAATGCCAAACTTTAATTTGGTGGTTGCTTCACAGAACACCCCGATTTTGGCACCTCAAAAATGGAAATTGGCTTTTTCGTGTGTCGAAAGGGAAAACTTCCTCCTGCAACATCGTAAGCCATCCCAAGATGCACATGTGTGCACAATATGGGCACATTATCACAAACTATGCCCTGATTCTAGCCATAACATTGGTGGTTTGACCTAAATGCCATGAAACCTCGAACATGATAGGTCATGTTGTGAAGGATTTTTTATGATGTTTGCAATTTTTCAAGTTCAATATTTTTCCTTGCAACTGTGACACATAATATGACACCACGCGAAGGTTTCACATTGTTTGGATCATTTTTGAATTTCTTATGCCCGTTTCAAACTATATTCAAAACGGCGGGCATGAAGCTTCTTAGCCCGGGGCTGAGCCTCGCTGAACTTGAAGTGGATCTCTGATGAAATAGCATGTTGTGAACCTATAAATTATTTTTAAAAAAATTCACAACCATTATATCATGTACTTGTAGTTCAAATCTTGGCAACCTCCTGCCGATTCGGTAGGAATTTGTCTTTTTGATGAGGGATGGACAGAAAGGTTCCAGATACACCGGTTGGTAAATTGTCCATATAAGGTGGTATAGTATTTTTGAAAAATGTTTTGGTACCAATGCCAAACTTTAATTTGCTGGTTGCTTCATAGAACACCCTGATTTCGGCACCTCAAAAATGGAAATTGGCTTTTTCGTGTGTCAAAAGGGAAAACTTCCTCCTGCAACATAGTAAGCCATCCCAAGATGCACATGTGTGCACAATATGGGCACATTATCACAAACTATGCCCTGATTCTAGCCATAATATTGGTGGTTTGACCTAAATGCCATGAAACCTAGAACATGATAGGTCATTTTGTGAAGGATTTTTTATGATGTTTGCAATTTTTCAAGTTCAATATTTTTCCTTGCAACTGTGACACATAATATGACACCACGCGAAGGTTTCACATTGTTTGGATCATTTTTTAATTTCTTATGCCTGTTTCAATCTATATTCGAAATGGCGGGCATGAAGCTTCTTAGCCCGGGGCTGAGCCTCGCTGAACTTAAAGTGGATCTCAGATGAAATAGCATGTTGTGAACCTATAAATGATTTTTTTTAAATTCACAAGCATTATATCATGTACTTGTAGTTCAAACCTTGGCAACCTCCTGCCGATTCGGCAGGAATTTGTCTTTTTCATGAGGGATGGACATAAAGGTTCCAGATACACCGGTTGGGAAATTGTCCATGTAAGATGGTATGGGACTTTTGAAAAATGGTTTGGTACCAATGCCAAATTTTAATTTGGTGGTTGCTTCATAGAACACCCTGATTTCGGCACCTCAAAAATGGAAATTGGCTTTTTCGTGTGTCGAAAGGGAAAACTTCCTCCTGCAACATCGCAAGCCATCCCAAGATGCACATGTGTGCACAATATGGGCACATTATCACAAACTGTGCCCTGATTCTAGCCATAACATTGGTGGTTTGACCTAAATTCCATGCAACCTCGAACATGATAGGTCATTTTGTGAAGGATTTTTTATGATGTTTGCAATTTTTCAAGTTCAATATTTTTCCTTGCAACTGTGACACATAATATGACACCACGCAAAGGTTTCACATTGTTTGGATCATTTTTGAATTTCTTATGCCCGTTTCAAACTATATTCAAAACGGCGGACATGAAGCTTCTTAGCCCGGGGATGAGCCTCGCTAAACTTGAAGTGGATCTCTGATGAAATAGCATGTTGTGAACCTATAAATGATTTTTTTAAAAATTCACAAGCATTATATCATGTACTTGTAGTTCAAATCTTGGCAACCTCCTACCGATTCAGCAGGAATTTGTCTCTTTGATGAGGGATGGACAGAAAGGTTCCAGATACACTGGTTGGGAAATTGTCCATATAAGGTGGTATGGTATTTTTGAAAAATGGTTTGGTACCAATGCCAAATTTTAATTTGGTGGTTGCTTCACAGAACACCCTGATTTTGGCACCTCAAAAATGGAAATTGGCTTTTTCGTGTGTCGAAAGGGAAAACTTCCTCCTGCAACATCGTAAGCATCCCTAGATGCACATGTGTGCACAATATGGGCACATTATCACAAACTATGCCCTGATTCTAGCCATAACATTGGTGGTTTGACCTAAATTCCATGAAACCTCGAACGTGATAGGTCATTTTGTGAAGGAGTTCTTATGATTTTTGCAATTTTTCAAGTTCAATATTTTTCCTTGGAACTGTGACACATAATATGACACCACGCGAAGGTTTCACATTGTTTGGATCATTTTTGAATTTCTTATGCCCGTTTCAAACTATATTCAAAACGGCGGGCATGAAGCTTCTTAGCCCGGGGCTGAGCCTCGCTGAACTTGAAGTGGATCTCTGATGAAATAGCATGTTGTGAACCTATAAATGATTTTTTTTAAAATTCACAAGCATTATATCATGTACTTGTAGTTCAACTCTTGGCAACCTCCTTCCGATTCGGCAGGAATTTGTCTTTTTCATGAGGGATGGACAGTAAGATTCCAGATACACCGGTGGGGAAATTGTCCGTATAAGGTGGTATAGTATTTTTGAAAAATTGTTTGGTACCAATGCCAAACTTTAATTTGGTGGTTGCTTCATAGAACACCCCGATTTTGGCACCTCAAAAATGGAAATTGGCTTTTTCGTGTGTCGAAAGGGAAAACTTCCTCCTGCAACATAGTAAGCCATCCCAAGATGCACATGTGTGCACAATATGGGCACATTATCACAAACTATGCCCTGATTCTAGCCATAACATTGGTGGTTTGACCTAAATGCCATGAAACCTCGAACATGATAGGTCATTTTGTGAAGGATTTTTTATGATGTTTGCAATTTTTCAAGTTCAATATTTTTCCTTGCAACTGTGACACATAATATGACACCACGCGAAGGTTTCACATTGTTTGGATCATTTTTTAATTTCTTATGCCTGTTTCAATCTATATGCGAAATGGCGGCCATGAAGCTTCTTAGCCCGGGGCTGAGCCTCGCTGAACTTAAAGTGGATCTCAGATGAAATAGCATGTTGTGAACCTATAAATGATTTTTTTTTAAATTCACAAGCATTATATCATGTACTTGTAGTTCAAACCTTGGCAACCTCCTGCCGATTCGGCAGGAATTTGTCTTTTTCATGAGGGATGGACATAATGGTTCCAGATACACCGGTTGGGAAATTTTCCATGTAAGATGGTATGGTACTTTTGAAAAATGGTTTGGTACCAATGCCAAATTTTAATTTGGTGGTTGCTTCATAGAACACCCTGATTTCGGCACCTCAAAAATGGAAATTGGCTTTTTCGTGTGTCGAAAGGGAAAACTTCCTCCTGCAACATCGCAAGCCATCCCAAGATGCACATGTGTGCACAATATGGGCACATTATCACAAACTGTGCCCTGATTCTAGCCATAACATTGGTGGTTTGACCTAAATTCCATGAAACCTCGAACATGATAGGTCATTTTGTGAAGGATTTCTTATGATTTTTGCAATTTTTCAAGTTCAATATTTTTCCTTGCAACTGTGACACATAATATGACACCACGCAAAGGTTTCACATTGTTTGGATCATTTTTGAATTTCTTATGCCCGTTTCAAACTATATTCAAAATGGCGGACATGAAGCTTCTTAGCCCGGGGATGAGCCTCGCTAAACTTGAAGTGGATCTCTGATGAAATAGCATGTTGTGAACCTATAAATGATTTTTTTAAAAATTCACAAGCATTATATCATGTACTTGTAGTTCAAATCTTGGCAACCTCCTACCGATTCAGCAGGAATTTGTCTCTTTGATGAGGGATGGACAGAAAGGTTCCAGATACACTGGTTGGGAAATTGTCCATATAAGGTGGTATGGTATTTTTGAAAAATGGTTTGATACCAATGCCAAATTTTAATTTGGTGGTTGCTTCACAGAACACCCTGATTTTGGCACCTCAAAAATGGAAATTGGCTTTTTCGTGTGTCGAAAGGGAAAACTTCCTCCTGCAACATCGTAAGCCATCCCTAGATGCACATGTGTGCACAATATGGGCACATTATCACAAACTATGCTCTGATTCTAGCCATAACATTGGTGGTTTGACCTAAATGCCATGAAACCTCGAACATGATAGGTCATTTTGTGAAGGATTTTTTATGATGTTTGCAATTTTTCAAGTTCAATATTTTTCCTTGCAACCGTGACAAATAATATGACACCACGCGAAGGTTTCACATTGTTTGGATCATTTTTGAATTTCTTATGCACGTTTCAAACTATATTCAAAACGGCGGGCATGAAGCTTCTTAGCCCGGGGCTGAGCCTCGCTGAACTTGAAGTGGATCTCTCATGAAATAGCATGTTGTGAACCTATAAATGATTTTTTTTTAAAATTCACAAGCATTATATCATGTACTTGTAGTTCAAATCTTGGCAACCTCCTACCGATTCGGCAGGAATTTGTCTTTTTCATGAGGGATGGACAGAAAGATTCCAGATACACCGGTGGGGAAATTTTCCGTATAAGGTTGTATAGTATTTTTGAAAAATTGTATGGTACCAATGCCAAACTTTAATTTGGTGGTTGCTTCACAGAACACCCCGATTTTGGCACCTCAAAAATGGAAATTGGCTTTTTCGTGTGTCGAAAGGGAAAACTTCCTCCTGCAACATCGTAAGCCATCCCAAGATGCACATGTGTGCACGATATGGGCACATTATCACAAACTATGCCCTGATTCTAGCCATAACATTGGTGGTTTGACCTAAATGCCATGAAACCTCGAACATGATAGGTCATTTTGTGAAGGATTTTTTATGATGTTTGCAATTTTTCAAGTTCAATATTTTTCCTTGCAACTGTGACACATAATATGACACCACGCGAAGGTTTCACATTGTTTGGATCATTTTTTAATTTCTTATGCCCGTTTCAAACTATATTCAAAACGGCGGGCATGAAGCTTCTTAGCCCGGGGCTGAGCCTCGCTGAACTTGAAGTGGATCTCTGATGAAATAGCATGTTGTGAACCTATAAATTATTTTTTTAAAAATTCACAAGCATTATATCATGTACTTGTAGTTCAAATCTTGGCAACCTCCTACCGATTCGGCAGGAATTTGTCTTTTTCATGAGGGATGGACAGAAAGATTCCAGATACACCGGTGGGGAAATTGTCCGTATAAGGTGGTATAGTATTTTTGAAAAATGGTTTGGTACCAATGCCAAACTTTAATTTGGTGGTTGCTTCACAGAACACCCCGATTTTGGCACCTCAAAAATGGAAATTGGCTTTTTCGTGTGTCGAAAGGGAAAACTTCCTCCTGCAACATCGTAAGCCATCCCAAGATGCACATGTGTGCACAATATGGGCACATTATCACAAACTATGCCCTGATTCTAGCCATAACATTGGTGGTTTGACCTAAATGCCATGAAACCTCGAACATGATAGGTCATGTTGTGAAGGATTTTTTATGATGTTTGCAATTTTTCAAGTTCAATATTTTTCCTTGCAACTGTGACACATAATATGACACCACGCGAAGGTTTCACATTGTTTGGATCATTTTTTAATTTCTTATGCCAGTTTCAAACTATATTCAAAACGGCAGGCATGAAGCTTCTTAGCCCGGGGCTGAGCCTCGCTGAACTTGAAGTGGATCTCTGATGAAATAGCATGTTGTGAACCTATCAATTATTTTTTTTTAAATTCACAAGCATTATATCATGTACTTGTTGTTCAAATCTTGGCAACCTCCTGCCGATTCGGCAGGAATTTGTCTTTTTGATGAGGGATGGACAGAAAGGTTCCAGATACACCGGTTGGTAAATTGTCCATATAAGGTGGTATAGTATTTTTGAAAAATGGTTTGGTACCAATGCCAAACTTTAATTTGCTGGTTGCTTCATAGAACACCCTGATTTCGGCACCTCAAAAATGGAAATTGGCTTTTTCGTGTGTCAAAAGGGAAAACTTCCTCCTGCAACATAGTAAGCCATCCCAAGATGCACATGTGTGCACAATATGGGCACATTATCACAAACTATGCCCTGATTCTAGCCATAACATTGGTGGTTTGACCTAAATGCCATGAAACCTCGAACATGATAGGTCATTTTGTGAAGGATTTTTTATGATGTTTGCAATTTTTCAAGTTCAATATTTTTCCTTGCAACTATGACACATAATATGACACCACGCGAAGGTTTCACATTGTTTGGATCATTTTTTAATTTCTTATGCCTGTTTCAATCTATATTCGAAATGGCGGGCATGAAGCTTCTTAGCCCGGGGCTGAGCCTCGCTGAACTTAAAGTGGATCTCAGATGAAATAGCATGTTGTGAACCTATAAATGATTTTTTTTAAATTCACAAGCATTATATCATGTACTTGTAGTTCAAACCTTGGCAACCTCCTGCCGATTCGGCAGGAATCTGTCTTTTTCATGAGGGATGGACATAAAGGTTCCAGATACACCGGTTGGGAAATTGTCCATGTAAGATGGTATGGTACTTTTGAAAAATGGTTTGGTACCAATGCCAAATTTTAATTTGGTGGTTGCTTCATAGAACACCCTGATTTCGGCACCTCAAAAATGGAAATTGGCTTTTTCGTGTGTCGAAAGGGAAAACTTCCTCCTGCAACATCGCAAGCCATCCCAAGATGCACATGTGTGCACAATATGGGCACATTATCACAAACTGTGCCCTGATTCTAGCCATAACATTGGTGGTTTGACCTAAATTCCATGAAACCTCGAACATGATAGGTCATTTTGTGAAGGATTTCTTATGATTTTTGCAATTTTTCAAGTTCAATATTTTTCCTTGCAACTGTGACACATAATATGACACCACGCAAAGGTTTCACATTGTTTGGATCATTTTTGAATTTCTTATGCCCGTTTCAAACTATATTCAAAACGGCGGACATGAAGCTTCTTAGCCCGGGGATGAGCCTCGCTAAACTTGAAGTGGATCTCTGATGAAATAGCATGTTGTGAACCTATAAATGATTTTTTTAAAAATTCACAAGCATTATATCATGTACTTGTAGTTCAAATCTTGGCAACCTCCTACCGATTCAGCAGGAATTTGTCTCTTTGATGAGGGATGGACAGAAAGGTTCCAGATACACTGGTTGGGAAATTGTCCATATAAGGTGGTATGGTATTTTTGAAAAATGGTTTGGTACCAATGCCAAATTTTAATTTGGTGGTTGCTTCACAGAACACCCTGATTTTGGCACCTCAAAAATGGAAATTGGCTTTTTCGTGTGTCGAAAGGGAAAACTTCCTCCTGCAACATCGTAAGCCATCCCTAGATGCACATGTGTGCACAATATGGGCACATTATCACAAACTATGCCCTGATTCTAGCCATAACATTGGTGGTTTGACCTAAATTCCATGAAACCTCGAACATGATAGGTCATTTTGTGAAGGAGTTCTTATGATTTTTGCAATTTTTCAAGTTCAATATTTTTCCTTGGAACTGTGACACATAATATGACACCACGCGAAGGTTTCACATTGTTTGGATCATTTTTGAATTTCTTATGCCCGTTTCAAACTATATTCAAAACGGCGGGCATGAAGCTTCTTAGCCCGGGGCTGAGCCTCGCTGAACTTGAAGTGGATCTCTGATGAAATAGCATGTTGTGAACCTATAAATGATTTTTTTTAAAATTCACAAGCATTATATCATGTACTTGTAGTTCAAATCTTGGCAACCTCCTTCCGATTCGGCAGGAATTTGTCTTTTTCATGAGGGATGGACAGAAAGATTCCAGATACACCGGTGGGGAAATTGTCCGTATAAGGTGGTATAGTATTTTTGAAAAATTGTTTGGTACCAATGCCAAACTTTAATTTGCTGGTTGCTTCATAGAACACCCCGATTTTGGCACCTGAAAAATGGAAATTGGCTTTTTCGTGTGTCAAAAGGGAAAACTTCCTCCTGCAACATCGTAAGCCATCCCAAGATGCACATGTGTGCACAATATGGGCACATTATCACAAACTATGCCCTGATTCTAGCCATAACATTGGTGGTTTGACCTAAATGCCATGAAACCTCGAACATGATAGGTCATTTTGTGAAGGATTTTTTATGATGTTTGCAATTTTTCAAGTTCAATATTTTTCCTTGCAACTGTGACACATAATATGACACCACGCGAAGGTTTCACATTGTTTGGATCATTTTTTAATTTCTTATGCCCGTTTCAAACTATAATCAAAACGGCGGGCATGAAGCTTCTTAGCCCGGGGCTGAGCCTCGCTGAACTTGAAGTGGATCTCTGATGAAATAGCATGTTGTGAACCTATAAATTATTTTTTTAAAAATTCACAAGCATTATATCATGTACTTGTAGTTCAAATCTTGGCAACCTCCTGCCGATTCGGCAGGAATTTGTCTTTTTGATGAGGGATGGACAGAAAGGTTCCAGATACACCGGTTGGTAAATTGTCCATATAAGGTGGTATAGTATTTTTGAAAAATGGTTTGGTACCAATGCCGAACTTTAATTTGCTGGTTGCTTCATAGAACACCCTGATTTCGGCACGTCAAAAATGGAAATTGGCGTTTTCGTGTGTCAAAAGGGAAAACTTCCTCCTGCAACATAGTAAGCCATCCCAAGATGCACATGTGTGCACAATATGGGCACATTATCACAAACTATGCCCTGATTCTAGCCATAACATTGGTGGTTTGACCTAAATGCCATGAAACCTCGAACATGATAGGTCATTTTGTGAAGGATTTTTTATGATGTTTGCAATTTTTCAAGTTCAATATTTTTCCTTGCAACTGTGACACATAAGATGACACCACGCGAAGGTTTCACATTGTTTGGATCATTTTTTAATTTCTTATACCCGTTTCAATCTATATTCAAAACGGCGGGCATGAAGCTTCTTAGCCCGGGGCTGAGCCTCGCTGAACTTGAAGTGGATCTCTGATGAAATAGCATGTTGTGAACCTATAAATGATTTTTTTAAAAATTCACAAGCATTATATCATGTACTTGTAGTTCAACTCTTGGCAACCTCCCACCGATTCAGCAGGAATTTGTCTTTTTCATGAGGGATGGACACAAAGGTTCCAGATACACCGGTTGGGAAATTGTCCATATAAGGTGGTATAGTATTTTTGAAAAATGGTTTGGTACCAATGCCAAACTTAAATTTGGTGGTTGCTTCACAGAACACCCCGATTTCGGCAACTCAAAAATGGAAATTGGCTTTTTCGTGTGTCGAAAGGGAAAACTTCCTCCTGCAACATCGTAAGCGATCCCAAGATGCACATGTGTGCACAATATGGGCACATTATCACAAACTATGCCCTGATTCTAGCCATAACATTGGTGGTTTGACCTAAATGCCATGAAACCTCGAACATGATAGGTCATTTTGTGAAGGATTTTTTATGATGTTTGCAATTTTTCAAGTTCAATATTTTTCCTTGCAACCGTGACACATAATATGACACCACGCGAAGGTTTCACATTGTTTGGATCATTTTTGAATTTCTTATGCCCGTTTCAAACTATATTGAAAACGGCGGGCATGAAGCTTCTTAGCCCGAGGCTGAGCCTCGCTGAACTTGAAGTGGATCTCTGATGAAATAGCATGTTGTGAACCTATAAATGATTTTTTTTAAAATTCACAAGCATTATATCATGTACTTGTAGTTCAAATCTTGGCAACCTCCTGCCGATTCGGCAGGAATTTGTCTTTTTCATGAGGGATGGACAGAAAGATTCTAGATACACCGATTGGGAAATTGTCCGTATAAGGTGGTATAGTATTTTTGAAAAATTGTTTGGTACCAATGCCAAACTTTCATTTGGTGGTTGCTTCACAGAACACCCCGATTTCGGCACCTCAAAAATGGATATTGGCTTTTTCATGTGTGGTTGGTTAGAGCTATGGTGGTTAGGGTTTGAAGAGAGAGGAAAAGAGAGAAGAGCTAGGGTTAGGGTTTGATTAGAGTTTATAGGTTTTAAAAACATGCTTATAAGATAAATCCATGATGAAGGGGTGAGGGTTTGGTTTAGCAGAACGTGATGGTGAAGGTAAAACTCAAGAAAGATAGAGAGAGGAGGGGTTTATGGAAAATGATCCCACTTGATCATGCATGATGGGGAAAGGGTTTTGTTGGGGAACATTGGGATGGTGGAGAGAGATAGAGAGAATCCCACAAAAGAAAGATCCACCAAAACAAAGAGAAAAACAAAGGAGCTAGAAATGGTGGTACTCTTGCATGGCCCATGCAAAGGCATTAAATTCCATGTTTTAATCTTGTGAAAATAGAATAATTAACAAGGCATGATTCCCATGCATCACCAAAATATGGAATAAAGGCCAAGCAAAAGAAAATAGAATTGGATCCCACCCAACCCACATGAGCTAGATTAAATTCCAAAGGAACATAAAAGCCCATGGGTAATAGGAATGGTGGAATTATAAGGTGGTGACAAAGAAAGGTGGTGGATTGGAATAAAAGATATGCCCCCAACTCAACTTGGGCATCAAGCATTTATCAAGAACCAAATACAATATATCAAGAGGCAAATACAATTAATAATGCATATGAGAGAAGAACAAAAAGGGAAAAGGTTTATATGATGCTCAAATGCAAGGTGGCATGATGACATGAGCATGATATAATTATGATGCAACAATTATATGTAGTAAGTAGCCATTATATTACTAGACCAAGTAGCATTACATTTGTTAGACAGATGGGATGCTAAACCAGATCACCTTCCCGGAAGACTCGGGGGTTTACTTTCCGGCTATGATAGCGTCGGAGATTTTGCTGATATATGGCAGATCTGGACAATGCCAATTCTCTCGCTTCTTCCAGCAGATCAACATCATTTTTCCAGGCTTCTCGCACTTCGGCTTCCATGTATTGGGTGACCCTAGGATAATCATGCTCTATGTCGGCTGGTAATACAGCTTCTGCCCCATATACCAGAAAAAATGGCGTATAGCCTATTGATCGATCCGGAGTTGTTCTTAAACTCCATAGTACCGCTGGTAGTTCTTCTATCCATCACCCCGCTGATCTTTGCAGCGGCTCAATGAGTTGGGGTTTTATCCTAGATAAAACTAATCCGTTGGATCTTTCCACTTGTCCATTCGATGCGGGGTGGGCTACTGAAGCAACATCTAGCTGGATCTTCTTATCCCGGCAGAATCGTGTAAATGCTCCTTTAGCAAAATTAGTGCCGTTATCTGTTATGATATTGTGAGGGTAGCCATATCTCAGGATGATATCTTTGAGGAATGTCACGGCTGTAGCTCCATCACATTTTCTTATCGGCTTTACTTCAGTCCATTTTGTAAACTTGTCAACCATAATCAAGATATGGGTCATGTTTCCTTTTGTCGGCTTAAATTGACCAACCATATCCAAACAACATACAGCAAGTGGCCAGGTAATTGGTATGGTCTTGAGCTCCGACATTGGCATGTGTGTCTTGGTAGCATATCTCTGACAACCATTACATTTTCTTACTAGATCTTCTGCTTGTTCCAAGGCACTTGGCCAGTAGAATCCATGCCGGAAAGCTTTTGCCACTAAGGCTCTGGATGAGGCGTGATGCCCACATTCCCCTTGATGTATATCTCGGAGGATGTCAAGCCCTTCTTCCGGGTCAACACACCGTTGCAGGACATTCGTGACACTTCTCTTGTATAGCTCAGCATTGATAATCGTGTATGCCTTTGCGCGCCTCTAAATTTGCCTTGAAAGCACTTCTTCATTGGGCAAGGATCCATCCTTTAGGAACTGGAATATGGGTAGTGCCCAAGCTGGTATAACTCGCACCGGAAACACATCCTCGTCAATTTCCATTTGATCCACCGACATAACCTCTGCCAGGTCAAGCTGCGCAGTCCCCAGGTCCCGCGATGCAGTCCCTGGGTTTCCTGAACCACTTCACACATAAATGTCCATGGGCGCAGCTTCCGACTCCGGGTTTGCCGAGATATAGATTGACTCGGATTCTGGGGATGGCCTGATAGATGGCTTTTTGAGGTGTTCTAGTGCTACACCCGGTGGAATTGCTTGTCGGGTTGATCCGAGTTTTGACAGTACATCGGTAGCCTCATTTTCCAGCCGGGGTACATGGTGAAACTCGCATCCCTCGAAGTATCCTGATACCTTCTACACTGAAATCTGTACAATGCCATGTTTGCATCCAAAGCATCCCATTGCCCTGAGACTTGTTGAACTACCAGATTCGAGTCACTAAAGCACTGGATCTGACGTATTCCAATTTCTTTTGCCACTTTGAGCCCATGCACAAGTGCTTCATACTCTGCAACATTGTTTGATTCTGTGAAGTGGATCTGCAGCACATACTTCAGCTAGTATTTCTTGGGTGAGGTAAGCACAACTCCGGCGCCTAACCCAGTTTTCGTTTTTTGATCCATCAAAATGCATTCTCCAGTAATTCGGATTTGGCAACGGTGGCTCGTATTGCATCTCGGCCCAATCCACGAAAAATTCGGCCACAGCCTGATACTTGATCGCATCTCTCATGTCGTATTGTGGAGCATAAGGGGCTAGCCTGATTGCCCATTTTGCGATCCGGCCGCTTGCATCCTTGTTGTTCATTATTTTAGATATGGGGGCTTCACATATCACTTTTATGGGGTGCTCTTCAAAATAATGCTTTAGCTTCTTAGTCGCCATGTACACACCATATGCCATCTTCTGATAGTGAGGATAGTTTTGTTTTGATGCCGATAATACCTCACTCAGGTAGTAGACTGGCCTTTGCACTGACTTACCCTTCTCGTCGCGCTCTACCACAATCACTGCACTTACAACCCGGTTGGTTGCGGCTATGTAGAGCAACATTGGCTCTTTTGATAGTGGAGAGGCTAACACTGGTGTAGTGGCTAACATTTTCTTTAATTGGATGAGGCTAACACTGCGGCATCCATACGAACTTGTCTGACTTTTTCATTAGTTGATAGAGAGGCAATGCCTTTTCTCCCAATCGACATACAAACCGACTTAAGGATGCCAGACAACCAGTGAACTTATGGGCATCGTTAAGGCACTTCGGCAATTCCATTCGCTCTATGGCTCGGATTTTAGTTGGGTTAGCTTCGATACCTCGGCTGGAGACAAGAAATCCAAGTAATTTTCTAGCTGGGACACTAAAGGTACACTTCTCCGGGTTAAGCTTCATTTAGAACCTCCTTAGGTTCACGAATGTTTGCCTGATATCATCAAGGAGCATTTTGCTTTCCTTGGTTTTTATAACCACATCATCCACATACACTTGCACATTTCGGCCAATTTGGTCGTGTAAACATTTTTGCATACATCTTTGGTGCATTGCCCCTGCATTACGTAAACCGAAAGGCATGGTGCAATAGCAATAAGCCCCGTACGGGGTAATAAACGCAGTCTTTATTTGATCATTCGGGTTCAGAGGTATCTGGTGGAAACCAGAATATGCGTGTATGAACGACAATAACTCACACCCAGCAGTAGAATCTATGACCTGATCTATCCTTGGCAGTGGGAATGGATCTTTTGGGCATGCCTTATTCAGGTTCGTGTAATCGATGCACATAAGCCAAACCACTGCCACATTCGGGTCATCTTTCTTCTTTTCCACCATCACCGAATTAGATAGCCAATCCGGGTAAAGCACTTCAATGATGAACCCGGCTGCGAGGAGCCGAGGTATCTCATCTCCAATGACTTTTCTCCTATCTTCGGCGAAGCGGTGGAGAGGTTGCTTCAGCGGCTTTGCTCTGAGTCTCACATTCAAAGAGTGCTCGGCCAATTCCCTCGGAACACCTTGCAAGTCTTGTGTGGACCAAGCAAAGATATCACGATTCTCACGGAGGAAATTGACGAGCTGGCTTTCCTATTTCTTAGTTAACCCGGCACCAATTGTTATGGTGCGCTCTAGGAACAGATCATCAACAGGTACTTTCCTTGTATCCTTTGTTGCTTGAAATGAGACACTTCCATGCGGGTTACTCAGCGCCGACATATACTGCTGCGCGGACTGAGCCAATGCCGCTGCTTCCTGGATCTTTCTCTTTTCTTGTGCAATCACGAGTGACTCGGCCAGGTTAGACCCGGCTGATGCACACTCAATGGAACGTCAGAAATCCCCAGCTATGGTTATTACTCCATTTGGCCCAGGCAACTTCATCTTCAGGTAACTGATGTGAGTACTTTCCATGAATTTGTTCAGGACTGGCTTGCCGAGTAACGCGTGATATGCACTTTCTAAGTTCACAACCTCAAACTCCAAATTCTCAATTCGGCAGTTATCTCTTGTGCTGAACAAGACGTCAACCTGGACTTTGCCAATGGGTTCACGGGAGATACCGGGCATGATGCCATGGAGAGTTGTCCTTGTAGCTTGGAGCATGTTCTCTGAGATACCCAACTTGCGCATTGTATCCACGTACATAATATTGATGTTGCTGCCATTGTCAATCAGCACCTTAGAGAACCTCACATTGATATTCGGCCGATGAACGTTGGGTCCAGCACTAATGCATACGAACCAGGACATGGCATGAGCTTGGGATGGTCCTTGAAACTCCAGGTAATTTCCTGATCCGACCAAGGCATATACCTTGTCACTGTCGGCATAACTGCATTCACTTCCATATGTCGGCGTTGCAAGCTTTTTCTATCCGTTTCCTCCGTGGTAAACACACAGTAACTCTGGTGATGCTCTCTGTATTCATTTTCCCCTCATTGCCGGGATACCTTTGATCTGGCTGATGCTGGTTTTCCACCTGATGCACTGCATCCCTTCTCTCGTGATTCTCATACCTTGGCGGAGGTGGCGGTAACATTAACTATTGTGTATTTGCTCTGGAGAGCAACTGTTGCCGAGGTAACTCCTGTCGAGGTTGATCGTTCCGAGGTGCCTAAGCATTCCCCGAGCCACTTTGCTCTATCTTCCTCATCCACTCACATTGCCGGGTTGTATGACTCGCCGGGTTACTCGGATTTGGCGTGTGAATTTTGCACGGCTGATCCAGCATTGCCACATACGTATACCTCGGCCGGTCTTTCTTTTCCTGCCACTGTCTCTTTTGCTCCGGCGTCCAAGTTTTCTTGCCATCATTTCTTGGAGTCCACTGTTGCCCTCCAGTTTTCTGACGCTGGTTACTCCCTGCTCCGGGTTGATCTTGATTTATAGCAGCAACTTGTTGCAAGCTGTACCTGTAATCCGGTCTATCATCTCTTCTCTTACTCCTGTAGTCATTTCGCCGGGATGATCCATCTCCATCTCGTTGGTAGTACTCCTCATTTGACTCGTTTGACATAAGCCGGGGTTGAGTCAGATCACCCTAAGCATATGAATCAGCAATCCGGATTGTCTCTGCTAGTGTAGTTGGCATATCCCTTTGTAACCTTTGCCACAACATGCTTGCATATCTACACCCTTGTGCAAACCAAGCTATGGCCTGAGACTCAATCACGCCTTCACATGAGTTTCTCACATTGCACCAGCGAGTTAGGAACTCCCGGTCTGTTTCATTTGGTCTCTGCTTGCACATTGCTAATGTCTGTGGCCTATTCGGCCTCTGACAAGTGCTCGAGAAGTTACTGACGAACATTTCCTCAAAATCGATCCAGCAATTGATACTACCGGGTGGCAATTGTTTAACCATACCCTCGCTGGCCCCCCAGCATATGACGTACGTATCTCACTACCCATCTCAAATTGCCCATCACAATTTTCATTGTCGTTGCGTAGTTGATGAACCAATCCTCTGGCTTGGTGCTGCCGTCATATGTTTTCGTGCCTCTGGGTAACTGGAAGTTAGGTACCAAAGGCTCTCTCATGATCCGGGGCCTGAAGCACGCTGGACCCGGAGGACCTTGCCCCTCAATTTTCTCCGACCTATAGAGCCGATCTAGTTTTAACCTGGCGTCATCAGGCAGCAAGTCCCTGCATCCCAATCTTGACCCTATCACATGATGATCCGGCCAATGGTATCCTGCATTCACCATTTCTGAATCACCGTCGTTGTATCTGTCTTTCTCTTGTTGAGCACAATTTTTTCGCATACCCTGGCAGGCATTCTGCTCTTGCCGAGGTGCATTCCGCTGCTGCTGTTGCCGAGGTAGGTTTTGCCCTGCACCCGCCGATTTACCCTGTCTGGCATTGCCATTTTCAGTGTTTCTCTGACCGGCATTGCCTTGGTCGCGGTTACCTCGGCCAGCTTCACCTCGGCTGACACTTTGTCGATCCTCATTTCCCTGCATTGCTTTTCCTTTCCCTGCCCTTGCCGGGTCATACGGGACTATCTGTTTGTTTCTCCTTGCTGAAGTTACCACCTGCTCTCTTCTTGGGCCATCATGAGGGGACGATGCAGCCCCAACAGATTTCTCCGGGTTACCCACTGCCGAATAAACGACCTTGGACACCCCTGCTCTTACCGTGTTAGCCCTGAGCAACTCTTCATTCTGCCTGTTAGCGATTCGAACTAACTCATTGACCCTCTCTTGCTGTCTTTGCCGGGCTTCACCCGTCAAACCTTCTAACTCGGATGCAGCTGCATCCGCTGCTCTGAGGTTCTTTGCCGGGATGCTGTACTTCGGCAGCCCCAGGGACAAAATGTTCTCTGATTCCTCAACTCTAGTCTCACCCTCTTTGTTCATTTCACTGATGAGGTTTCTCTCTTTTACTTTTACCGCATCTACCTTATTTGCTCTTGCGTACTCGCGCAGCGTCATGTTCAACGACTGCTGAGCCGCGGCTATCTTTTTCGCACCCTCTAGTATTTTGTGCCTAGTTTCCTCTAACTCGGCTTGTGCCTGAGCCAGATCTACCACAGGTGCTATGGGGCTTGCCAAGCTATCTATCACCTGCTGCAGCACGTTTTCTGTCCTCTCTAGCGGAGGTCCTCTACTTTTCCTAGGCGCCTTGGGTGTTACCTCTGGATCTGGTGCCGGGTCCTTGCTCGCGCCAGCGTCAGGTGTTGTCATCATCACCTCAGCACGGTCAGGAGAGCGAGTGATACGTGCACCGTAAGCCGTGCTAAGGGGTGGCTCGCCTCCTTCGACGACGTGCTGCAGGTGAACGCATGATACATCGACGCCGACGTAGATCCTGTGGGTGCCAAGCTTGACAAAGAGGCCATTGCGCGGTGGAGGTCGCTTCCCGAAGAAACCAGCATTGTCGCTGACGTAGTCCAGCCATCCAAAGCGCTGAACGAGCCCAGAGACGATGTGCTCACTGTTGCCGATTATGCTTCTCGTCCGGATCTTCACCCCTGCTAGTGCCGCTAGCCCTACGGTGGGCACCAACTGTCGTGGTGGTGTCACGGCAGATGCCATGGATAGGCTAAAGGTGGGGCCAATATGCACTAGAGGAATCCAAGGAGGGATAGTGTAGTGATTCCACACACACAGATGTTTTGTATTCTCTCAGTTCACCAAGTTTACAGATGCTCCTTGAGCTGTATTGGGGAGAGGAGGAAGACGGAGCTCTCTTACTCTCACCACTACCTCTACTCAATGAACCCACTATTCAGGCGCCAGCCAACCCCCACTAGAGATGCCCTAGCGCCCCTTATAAAGGGGAGGCTAGGTCTCCAGTTAGGGCATACGTGGAGGCATATTCCTGGGAATATGCCTCTCACAACATAGCAAACCGACCAGGTCTCCTTTTGCCATCCTAAGCCATGCAGAGGCTACGTAAGCCTCTGTGGCGCCTACGTCAGCTGACATAGGCTGTGTCACCTTTGTCGGCCATGCCTCGCTGGTCCCTCCCTCTGTTCGCTTCGCTCATGCTCCAGCGCACACAGATCACCCTTTGACCAGTGAGATACCTTCCTTCTCTTGCAAGCCTTGTATGATCCGGCCCCATGGGTACCTGCATACAAATTACAAATAGCCCGCCGGCATACGACATACGTCAGCCGCGACACAGTCAGGTGGACATCCTCCGGTCCGGGTTACTCCGTAAGTCGGCCTGCCTTGAGGTGACCTGGCCAGCTTTCGCTTTGACCTTGCCATACCTCGGCTAACTCGGCCTCTATACCCCAGCATGACCCTACCCGGGGGTATCGCCCCAACAGTTCCGCTTACCCTTTTGTTTATTTTCACATCCTTATCTCACCGGCACCTCCACTTCTTCATAAATTGGCTGCTTACGTACGTTTTCCTCCGAGTGCTCATCACCGTTTTCCTCCACCTGCCGCACTTCCTCAAGTTCTTCGTCTTCGCGCTGCTCTTCCTCCAGTTCTGGCTGAGAAGCCTCATTTTCTACCACCGGGGTGTGAACAGGGACAAGATCATGTGTAGCTGGGTTTTTGCACAACCTCTTGATATGGCCGAATCCTCCACAACGTTTGCATTTCCTTTTCCTAGCTCCCAGCCTTGAACCTTTATCGGTGGAGGCTTCGATCCTTAGCTTTCTAGGCCTCCCAGGTGGCCTCCTAAGAACTGGTGGTTGAAATTTGAACCCTGGATTGACAATCTCCCAATCATTTTCATCACCCATAGGTGGTACGTTTTCTGCATAAGTTACAACAAGTAAATTGCATGGTGACATGGCAGACCAGTAATCTTTCACTGCTTGCATGAACAAGTCTTGTTTCCAATGTCTATAGTGTACATCCGTTCACTTCCATGCTTGTATTCTGCATAAACCTCAGCCAACGTTCTGGAACTTCTAACCATCCTCATCTTTATCGTTATCATTGCCCTGGTTCTTGCATTCAGTAACATAACCACCTTTGGAACTATTTTATGGCCTAAAATTTTTCTTGCACAAATTATTTGCCTTAAATCTATCTTCACCATTATTCAATGTCGTATTGCATCCAACAAAATAACAATTCCAGGTGTCTTCATGCCCGAAATCTTATCATTGAAACTCTATGCCAAATTATTGCAAACAAAATCCACCTTGCTTAACTCACCAAACTTGCTTCTGGCCCATAGCTTGGTGTGATGTTCTTCAAGGTATTTTTTCACCTTTGGCACTTCATACATGTTCAACAAGTAAGTAGCATGCGTGCTTGGGGTGTATGTGTATGCTGATCGCCACAAGTCCTCTTCAAAGATCTTTCCTTTGAACTTCTTCGTGAAGTTAGTAGCAAGGTGCCGCATGCATTCCCTATGCTCAACCCCAGGAAACACAGCATCAACAGCATTCTCAAGACCCTTGCATGCACTAGTGTGGATCACCAAGCCTTCAGGGTGACCAATTACTGCTCGTAGTCTCTGCATGAACCATGTCCAGCTTTCTTTTGATTCACCCTCAAGAACATCATAAGCTATGGGTAGAAGCCAATTATGCGTGTCCAAAGCACAAGCAGAAGCAACATGTCCACTGAACTTCCCTATTAAAGAAGTTGTGCCTATTGCCAAGTATGGCCTACAGCCGTCTAGGAACCCCTTCCAGCATGCCTTCAGGAAGACAAAACTTCTCCTGAAGCATTTCTTATCTGCCTTCTTATACCTGACCCCCCTCGAGACCTTTTCTCTTCCTTTCACAACCTCGTAATGAATGTCAACAACACTACTAGGTGATGTTTTCTCTACCTGAGCTTTGAAACTATACAACATGTGAAACTGTCATTCCACTTGCTTTGAATGAAGTCTAGGGCCATCTAAACTTTTTCCTAATCTTTGCTCTGAGTTCAGCAGGTCCAATGTTATGATCCTGCCTCACCTAGTCAAGTACAGTAGCAACAATCCACTTGGCAGTCGCTGGTCTAATTTTATCACTTCAAGAAGTATTAGGGTAGTTTTGTGTTTCTTCGTGTTTACTTTGATCTGCATTCGATAATAATCCAAATAATTTAGAGCTAATTATCAACAGAATGAATATGAGAAAGACTGAAACTAAATGTAGCTATTGCAACCTGAAATGGGTGTCCACCCCGCATTGGAGATGCATGTAATCTCCATTTACAAACATTACTTTCCCTACAATGCACCCTAAATCTCTTTTGGTCGCTCTTTTCAATGACAAATTCGAACCCAACTCTGATTGCATAGGTTGCAACTGCATATCTGTAGTCCTCCACATTCTCAAAGACAGTCCCCTCATTAATTGTAGGATTGTCCCTGTCAAAGTGTATCACTGTCCTATCCTCGTCTTTGTCGTCGTATCTACATCCCATTTTCACATCTTCACATTCCTCTTCCTCATCAGCCCCATAGTCAGGCTCAAAGTTTGGATCAACCAAATATTCCCTACTTTCCATCCTATCAGGGTCAGCAGCCACGTCTGGATATGCTTTCTGATCATCATCCGCACTGCTACACATTTCAATGTCTTCATGCTCGCTTGACAAAGCATCATGCTCAAGGAAAAGTTGTACAGACATCCTGCTGTTACCAACACATATCCTTGCCATCACCACGGGACTAGAAACGCTAATTGGGGTATGCATAAAAGGAATCACAGTTCTTACCCTTCAATGTGGACGCACGGCACCTTTTCCAAGCTCCATACCTCCAAAGCTCTTCACCCCACTTCCTCTTCCCCTATTTTCTTATCCTCTGTGCTCTCCAGACTTGAAGGAGATTCCGTGCTCTCCAGCCGCGCAGGACCCATCTCCGTGTTCCCAAGCCTTGTAGGATCCATCCCTGAGCGGGATCCGGATCACCAGAGTCGTTGGGTGCCTAACCCAACGGCCGACTCTCGGTTTTCGTTTCCAGACGAACCTAGGTGGTGGACGGCGGCAAGGAGACAGGGCAGGGATGGGAGGGGACGTGAGGGGATGGCAGGGAGGGGAGGGGAGGGCAGGAGGACGATGGCCCAAGGGGATGACGAGAGCGGTGCATGACTGAACGGAGTGGCGGCGGTAGGAGCAGAGGAGCAGAGCGGAGCTGGGTACGACAAAACATGGAAAATTGCACAATAATGTGTTGGTGGGTGGCACCAGCCCTCAAACCTGGGATAGGCACCGTCGAAGGTGGAGGAGGTGGGCCCGCCAGTCAGAAAACATGCCACCTGTCAGCGCACTATGCACGGTAGCACTTCACGAAATTTTTTAGCCGGTCCCACATGCCAGTCTGTTTGATCAAAACTTGCATGCAGTGCATGGCTAGTTCACGCGCTAGTTCTGAAAAAAAAGCCTGTTGATCCAAACTTGAAGTGGCAGTCCTGCTTCTTCTCCCTCGTCTCCTCGCAATTCCACTTTGTCTCCCTCGTATGTTCTTCTCTTCTTCTTCTCTTCGTAGTGGTAGTTCTTCTTTCTTCCTCGATCAAAACATTCCCGCATGTAAGCCATGGCCAGTAGACAAATGAAGAGGAACTGGTCTGATCTCTCGGCTGACCCACTTCGCAAGATCACCGACTACTTGCTGGAGAAAGAGGAGTATGTTGACACCTATGCTGTTTGTCAGGAAGTCTGCAGCGATTAGCGCCGCACTTTAAAGGTGCCCGAATTCCATCTCAACAACTGGATCATGATAGATCACACACTTCTAGACGTTGGTGACTTCACCTTCCTCAACCTCGCCACTGGTCGTTGCTTTAGGACGAATCAAATGGACGTCCATCGCAGGTTCACATTAACATCTGATATAGATATAACATTCATTTATTTGTATTTTCCATTGTAAACATCTTAGTGCTACCTGATGACCTCTTCTTCCAAAAGATTCTACTTTGTCGGTGTTTCTCATGGCATCATCGTGCTTGCTCAGAGGATGGATCCGTACCAGATCTTCGGCTTCTGAACCCAATCACTCATAAGTCTAACACTGAGTTTCAAGCACACATACCATCTGATCTTCGGCAATCTGTGATCGTGACGAAGCCCCCGATGATGGTGTTTGTTTTCACAGATTATACATATCATATTGCATGGGCCGATGAGAGCACGCCAACGGGGCAAATCAATGAATCATTTGGAGAAGGATTGTATTTGCCACCTCCTGATATGTTTCTTGTCTGCATGATGGCATTCCGAGGGGAAGTATATGCATTAATTGAGAATGGAGACATCATGTCGACCAACATCCTGTTAGAGAAGCGCGTGAACACTGTCACGATGGACAAAATAATTTCAGCCCTAGTCTTTGAACAGGTACGCGGAGGCTATAGATTTTACCTAGTTGAGTCAGATGGTGATCTTCTTCTTGTGTTGAACGGGGATTTCGCTAAAGGGTAACTGGTGTTGTACCGGGTGGACACGGAGAACCGCTCTCTCGAGGCCATCAGTGACATTGGAAGTCGTGCCCTCTTCGTTGATTACCATCGGTCTATCTCCATTGACGCCAGGTTACACCCCACAGTCACACCTGGTTGCATATACTACAGGAATTATATCAGATTGTACGATCATGAGGTTCAAGCCTGGGAAGAGGAATCAACAATGACGTATGGATTAAGTCTAGGACATACACCGAGGCCTTACCCTCTAGACGAGATACTGGCAGCACATTACAGACAGGGAGAGTTCTCTGAACATGTGTTGCAGCATGAGGGAGCCGACGACAACGAAAAATATAGGGAGAATGAATCCTATATTCATCCTAGGTTATTTTCTAGCATTTTCAGGTCTATTTTTTGAAGTAGAAATTTGTACTGTATTTATATTATTTCGATCAGCAATATGCGTATTACCTTTTAGAAAAAATTGTAATGTATTTAATTTTAGTACTTTCAGAATTCAAAGTATTTATTTTTAGTAGCTTCTTTCAGAATTCTCTGTGTTCGACAGCCAGAGCCGGTGGTGGGTGCTCGCTCGTGATTAATGTAGAGCTCGTTGGGAACCCCAAGAGGAAGGTATGATGAGCACAGCAACAAGTTTTCCCTTAGTTATGAGACCAAGGTTTAATCGAACTAGTAGGAGCAAGGAAACACCCCAAAGGTGTTACTAGATGAGCTTTGGCAGGGCGCACTACCGGTGCTAGTAGCAACGTGGATACCTGCACAAGACAACCACAGAACTTTGTCCCCAACTTGCGATGAGGTTGTCAATCTCATCGTGTTTTGCGGAAAACAAAGGATTAAACGTATCGAATGGAAAGAAGTAAAAGTTTGTAGAAAGTAAACACAAAGAAGTAAAAGATTGTACATTGTATGTAAAGTAAAAGGACCGGGATCCATAGTTCACTAGAGGTGGCTCTCCTTAGATAGACAACATAATACATAGACCGCCATCCAACTGCATCTATGACTAATCCACCTTCAGGTTATCATCCGAACCCCCTCCAGTATTAAGTTCCAAGCAACAGATTATTGCTTTACGAACTGTGTGTAAAGTAAACTCTTGGAGTGAACAAAGGATTTATGAACAAAGGATTGTTGTTTTCTCCCTAGTAGCAACATCACATCTAGTACCTTAGAGATTTCTGTCACTTCCCCAGATTACCAAAGGCATGAACCCACTATCGAGCATAAATACTAACTCTTGGAGTTGCTAGCATCTACTTGGCCAAGATAGCTACTAACAACGGAAAGCATGCAAGATCTCAAATAACAAAGACATGATAGAATCAATCTGAAATAGCATCTCAATATCCATCGGATCCCCGCAAACACAACATGTATGAATTACAAATAGACGATCTTGATCATGAACGGAGCTCACAAGATCAACATGAAAGCACAAAGGAGGAGAAACCAGCCATCTAGCTACTACATTGATCCGTAGTCCAAGGATGAACTACTCACGCATCACACCGGAGGCTTGCATGGTGATGAAGAAGGCCTCCAGGGTGAATTCCCCTCTTCGGCAGGGTGCCGGGAAGAGCTTCAGATCCCTCCCGATCTAGGGATGGAGATGACGGCGGCTACAGACTCTTTCGTGGATTTTTGATCGGGTACCTAGGGTTTTCGTCCCGAGGGCAACTTATAGGCGGAAGGAGAGGCTAAGGGGTGCTGGGAGCCACCACACCACACCCTGGCGCGGGCCCAGCCTAGCCGCGTGGCCAGGTGGTGTGGCCGGCCCCTGGCCCTTCTCCGTCTCATATTCTGGCACTTGATCCCTTCCGGAAAAATAGGCACTTTGGCTTTTGTCCCGTCCAATTCCGAGAATATTCATTTTCTGACTTTCCTGGAACCAAAAACAGCAAAAAACGGGCAGCTGACACTGTGGCTCTTGTTAATAGGTTAGTCCAAGAAATCATATGAAAAGTACTCCAAAGTTGGAACAAAACACAAGAAAGTGGATAAAACCAAGCATGGAACATCAAAAATTATAGATACATTTGCAATGTATCAACATCCCCAAGCTTAACTCCTGCACGTCCTCGAGTAGGTAAGTGATAAAAAGAAATAATTTTTGAGGTGACATGCACCATCAAAGACTTGATCAAGGTATTTGCAAAACACTCAAAGCTGGGATCATAGTACTTCAATCATAACATGAAAGACAAAGTTCTAGCAATAAGCAAAGAAACTATGATGCAACATGAAAAGGCACAAACAAAAGATTTATGAATAACATGCTTTGCAAGACGTTTGTTTGTTTCACATAAAGAAAACATAACATAATAGTATTTAGCTTGTCCCTCAATAGAGTAGCAAATATAAATGCATAGGACACCTTCAAAGTTCATAAGAGTGACTAAATACAATAGTTTCAAGCAAGCAATAACAAGTTATGCATCAATCAACTAGTCTTGGGACAATGCACATAGAACTAAGAATGGCCACTATGCTCACAAAGTAGGTGCATAAAGATAGAAGGTGGAGACTCAATATAATGGTGGAAGAAAGGCCTTTTGTAAAAGGAAGTAGGGATTCAAGTCTCATAAAGAGCTTCCAAAAATTATGGTACTTGTAGTTTTCAGCTCTCATTGCCCCTATCATAAGCATCTTGAAGGTGATTAAGATTAAAGTGGCACAACTAAGAGGATATGCTTGACAAGTTATAAACCGAAATCTCATGCCCCTTACTTACGAAGACCGATCCTCATGCTACTCAACTTCAGTCACGAGTAAGCTCTTGTCATTGTAAGTATATGTGTATCATTAAGAACCGCCAACAGGGCACCCCTTGCACATGATACGGGAGCTTTCCCATAATCAAAATGACAAGGCAAGCAGACAATGAGCATCTTAGCGATCTTTTTATTTGCTATCTGCATAGGTTTTTATTGAGGATGCTTCATAGAGTGCTCATTATAGTGATGCTGCAAGTTTCCACCATGATTAGGCATGGCTTGGGCTAGCGGCCCAGGTGTTTCTCTAACACACATACAAATTCCATGATCTTACAAGTTCTACTTTTATTTCACACCGCCGGGATCCGTAAGCAAAAGAACATGATATCAACAGGGTACAAAGTACAAGTGCAATGTTGAAAGCGTTCCCCATGAAACATGGTTCTGCTAATTTCAACTTATAAAGCGCAAGCATATATGCAACAAAGAAGGACCCAATGGTTCAAGTTTATTATAGGCAATAAAGTAAAGTGTGCCATCAAGTTCGTGAGAGCTTTAATCACTAGTTTTCTCATAACAAGTGGAAGGTAAACAAAAGCATGAATGTACTTGGAATAGCATAAGCTAGTAGGTAGGTATGGTGGACTCTTTGGAAAAACTTGGTTTAGGGAGTTGGATGCATGAGTGGAACTCATACTTTGTTGTGGAGGCTAGCAAAAGACTGGGAGCAACAAACTAAGAGAGCAATAATGGCCATAATCATGCAGAGCGACAAAATATCATTGATCAAAGCATAAAGTGATACTACAAGTTGAAAACTAAAGGATCATAAAGGCTATGGTGACTTGAGATAGTCATAACATGGTGTGAGCATGCGCCAAGTCAACCCAAATAAAGCATCAAAGGAGAATACCACTATACTATGCTTTAATATGCTAAAACAACGCATGATTCATCCAAGGCACATTAAGCAATCTTAATTGTTTATAACAAGTCATGCTACAACAAAGAATACTAAGCATAAAGCCAAAACAATATCAAGCGTGGCATGACAAAGCATAGGCCACAGTAAAAAACAAGCTCTTTTAACCACATAAGTATGAATTTCCTACTCTTTTCCAAACCAAACCAAACTATTTGCAAACTAATGTATGAAAGAGGGGGTACAACCAACTTATTCAGAAAACTAAGCAAACCAAGAAAACTAAAAAACAAAACGAAAATGAAAAAGAAGACGCTCTAAGAAAAACACAACTGTGCATCAAACTATAAAAATGAATCGTTTGGAAGAAACCTCGAACTTTTATTGATGAAGAGGGGGATGCCTTGGGCATCCCCAAGCTTTGACGCTTGTACTTCTTGGATATTTCTTGGGGTGACACGCGTGGCATCCCCAATCTTGAGCTTTAGTCCATCCTTCATCTCATTACTCATTCCTTCCACCACCTGAAATTTTTCCTTCATACAAAACTTCACACGATCTCATTAGCAACATTAGTGCAATCAAGATAAATAAGTCTCAAGGTACAGTTCTAACACCAAATAAACTTCCATTAGAACACTAGATACTGTAGCACTTCCCTCAAAAATCTCAATTCCCCAAAGGAAGTCAAGAAGGAACTAACAAGAAGCAAATGTAGAAAATGGCAGTAATCTGTCAAAACAGACCAGCAGGTAAATAAGAATTTTTCGAAGACCTTATGTTCCTCAAATCAAAAAGTGTTGAACTAAATAAAGTTAGATAAAAACCTGGGTCAGAAGCACAAAAAGTTACAGCTCAATCCGACGTACAGAGCTCTCTCAGGAATTTTTACAGTGAAGCACAGAAATCTGTTTCGGGACAGCAACTTTCCCAATCATTACTTCACTCTCATTAGAGGTTACTCTTGGCACAAAAAGCAAATAAAAAGGATAAGGAGAGGTTATTACAGAGGTAATAACTTCCAAGACTCATCTAAAACTCTTGGGTTATCTCCCAACAAGTACTTTTCTTTAACGCCTTTAAGTTAGGCATAAGAAGCAAAGAAAGAATCAAGTGTTCTCGAATGAAGAAGCATTAAGACCAAATTTTGTTTTCATAGGAGAAGCAAAAGAAATCTTTTATCTCTTTTTAGGGAAGTGTTCTATACCTTTCTTGAGTGGGAGTTGATATTTAATGGTGCCTTCTTTCATATCAATGATGGCACCAACAGTTCTAAGAAAAGGTCTTCCCAAAGTAATAGGACAAGAAGCATTGTATTCAACATCCAAAACATAGAAAACAACGGGGACATAGGAATCGTAAACCATAATAAGAACATCATTAAGACTCGCCATGAGTTTCTTTTTAGCATTATCATCAAGTGGGACATTCAAATAACAATCTTCAAGAGGAGGCAAATCAAGCATATCATAAATCCTTCTAGGCATAATAGAAACACTACTATCAAGATCACACAAAGCTTTGAAATCAAAGTCATTCACTTTCATATTAATGATGGGTTCCCCACCATCTTCTTGCTTTATAGGAATAGAAGCTTTATGTTTCATCTTTTCTTCTTTAATATTTATGAGAGCATCAGTAATGTGTTTCGTAAAAGCCATGTTCATAGCACTAGCATTAGGACTTTTAGCAAGCTTTTGTAGGAACTTAATAACTTTAGAGATGTTGAAACCATCAAGATCAAAATCAACTTTATCATCTAAAGTAGTAGAACTATTAGTAGCCTCAACACTAGTGCTAGTGATAGTAGAAACACTAATGTTTCTAGCAATTTCATCTTCTCTTTCCCACTTAGCATGTAATTCAGCTAATAGTCTAACATTTTCATCAATTCTTACTTGTATAGCATTAGTAGCTGCAAAGGGATTATCATTAGTTTCAGGTTTAGCAGCCATTTTATTCAAATAAGATTGAGCTTCAGCCAAAGATGATATATTTCTTTCAGCATTAGAGAGTTTTTCCTCAATAGTTTTATTGAAAGCAGTTTGTTTACTAATAAAATATTTAAGCATAACTTCAAGTTCAGTGGGAAGACTCTTATTGCTGTTGTAAGAACTTCCATAAGCATTACCATTGTTGGGAGGATATGGCTTATAATTGTTGTTACCAAAATTGTTCCTATAAGCATTATTAGCATAAGCATTGTTGCCAAAGTTGTTATTTCTTATGAAGTTCACGTCAACTTGCTCTTCTTGAGCAACCAAGGAAGCTAGAGGAACATTATTTGGATCAATATGGGCTTTCCCATTAACAAGCATAGACATAATAATATGAATCTTATCACTCAAGGTGGAGGTTTCCTCAACAGAATTTACCTTCTTACCTTGTGGAGCTCTCAGTATGCCATTCAGAATAATTAACCATCATATTGACCAATAGTTTTGTTGCACCACCCAAAGTGATGGTCATAAAGGTACCTCCAGCAGCTGAATCCAATAGGTTCCTTGAAGAATAGTTCAATCCTGCATAAAAAGTTTGGATGACCATCCAAGCAGTCAGTCCATGAGTGGGACAATTCTTTACCAAAGATTTCATTCTTTCCCAAGCTTGAGCAACATGCTCATTATCAAGTTGTTTAAACTTCATTATTTCACTTTTCATGGATATAATCTTAGCAGGAGCATAGTATTTTCCAATAAAAGCATCTTTGCACTTAGTCCAAGAATCAATACTATTCCTAGTTAAGGAATTCAACCAATCTTTAGCTTTTCCTCTCAAAGAGAAAGGAAATAATTTCAGTTTAATAATATCACCATCTATATCCCTATGCTTTTGCATCTCACAAAGTTCAACAAAGTTATTTAGATGGGAAGCAGCATCTTCATTACCAATACCAGAAAATTGTTCTCTCATAACAAGATTGAGCAAAGCAGGTTTTATCTCAAAGAAATTATTTTCAGCCACAGGTGGAGCAATAGGTGTGCTCATAAAATCATTGTTGTTGGTGTTAGTGAAGTCACACAACTTAGTGTTTTCAAGAGTAGTCATTTTTTTGGGTTTTCAAATAAGAAAGCAAACAAGTAAAACTAATTTTTTTGGATTTTTGAAGAACAAAACGAGCAAACAAAGAAAAAAGGAAACTAAGCAAAACAAAAACAACAAAGTAAAGAGATTGGTTATGAGAGACTTCCCTTGTGAAGATATCCTTGACTCCCCGGCAACGGCGCCAGAAAAATCTTTGCTGGCTCGTGATTAATGTAGAGCTTGTTGGGAACCCCAAGAGGAAGGTATGATGAGCACAGCAGCAAGAGGAAGGTATGATGAGCACAGCAGCAAGTTTTCCCTCAGTTATGAGACCAAGGTTTAATCAAACCAGTAGGAGCAAGGAAACACCCCAAAGGTGTTACTAGCTGAGCTTTGGCAGGGCGCACTATGGGTGCTAGTAGCAACGTGGAGACCTGCACAACACAGCCACAGAACTTTGTCCCCAACTTGCGATGAGGTTGTTAATCTCACCGTGTTTTGCGGAAAACAAAGGATTAAACGTATCGAATGGAAAGAAGTAAAATTTTGCAGAAACTAAACACAAAGCAATAAAAGATTGTAGATTGTATGTAAAGTAAAAGGACCGGGATCCATAGTTCACTAGAGGTGGCTCTCCTTACATAGATAACATGCTGGGTGAACAAATTACAGCGGGGCAATCGACAAACACCGAGAAAGCAATACATGCATATACTAATCATCTTGACTCATTTGAGACTTGATTGGGCATTACAACATAATACATAGACCGCCATCCAACTGCATCTATGACTAATAATCCACCTTCAGGTTATCATTCGAACCCCCTCCAGTATTAAGTTGCAAGCAATAGATTATTGCATCATGAATTGCGTGTAAAGTAAACAATATGATTGTTCTATGAACAAAGGATTGTTGTTTTCTCCCTAGTAGCAACAACACATCTAGTACCTTAGAGATTTCTGTCACTTCCCCAATTACTAGAGGCATGAACCCACTATCGAGCATAAATACTAACTCTTGGAGTTGCTAGCATCTACTTGGCCAAGATAGCTACTAACAACGTCAAGAATGCAAGATCACAAATAACAAAGACATGATAGAATCAATAATAAATCTGAAATAGCATCTCAATATCCATCGGATCCCCACAAACACAACATGTATGAATTACAAATAGATGATCTTGATCATGAACGGAGCTCAGAAGATCTAAACATGAAAGCACAAAGGAGGAGAAACCAGCCATCTAGCTACTACATGGATCCGTAGTCCAAGGATGAACTACTCACGCATCACATCAGAGGCTTGCATGGTGATGAAGAAGGCCTCCAGGGTGAATTCCCCTCTCCGGCAGGGTGCCGGGAAGAGCTTCAGATCCCTCCCGATCTAGGGATGGATATGGCGGTGGCTACAGACTCTTTCGTGGATTTTTGATCGGGTACCTAGGGTTTTCGTCCCAAGGGAAACTTATAGGCAGAAGGAGAGGCCGAGGGGGTGCCAGGAGCCACCAGACCACCCCCTGGCGCGGGCCTAGCCTGGCCGCGCGGCCAGGTGGTGTGGCCGGCCCCTGGCCCTTCTCCGTCTCGTATTCTGGCACTTGATCCCTTCCGGAAAAATAGGCACTTTGGCTTTTGTCCCGTCCAATTCCGAGAATATTCATTTTCTGACTTTCCTGGAACCAAAAACAGCAGAAAACAGGCAGCTGACACTATGGCTCTTGTTAATAGGTTAGTCCAAGAAATCATATGAAAAGTACTCCAAAGTTGGAAGAAAACACAAGAAAGTGGATAAAACCAAGCATGGAACATCAAAAATTATAGATACATTTGCAATGTATCAGCGGGCATCAACTCATCGCCGGAATTCAGATTCCATATGGAAAACTGCACAATAATGTGTTGGCGGATGGCACCAGCCCTCGAACCTGGGATGCGCGCCGTCAAACATGGAGGAGGCGGGCCCGCCAGTCAGAAAACATGCCACGTCGTCATCCCCTATTTCTGATGCCCTTTAAAAAAAGAAAACATGCCACATCACCATCCCCTCTTTCTGATGGTGTTGCTACAATTCAATGGTACATAGTGGCATAGAAATAATATCGTATAAAGATAAGGGCACAGTCGTCAACATTTCTAAAATGAAACCCGGTCTCCTACCTATCCTGGTACATTGCCCAATGAGGTGGATAGCCATGACCGATCTTTTTAATACATTCGCATTCTTATGCTGAGAAGGGAAATAAAGATTGAGCGGTTAATGCAACGAGTGTCGAATTATTAACCTCTAAAGAAATGGGAGATGGTTATTTTCACGCGTGCCCGTAGTCCAAACCTACTATCAGTATGCCACTCCCCTTGTCAGACAAACCACAGTTCACCTTGTGTAGCTCCTTCGTGCTGCACCACCTAGGGTAACATGGCCCCGCCTAAGCAGCCATCGTGACAGTCGCCGAAACTAGGGTATTTAGCCCCTCTAAGGCAGGCCATGAAGCTCTACTTCAAGGCCGGTTTCCCATTGCCCTGCTAGGCGGATGATTTCGCCGAATGTGCCAAATCGGCCATGGCGGCGGCGCGGGCATCGTCAGCGTCGGATGCGGCAAGCAAGGCCAAGAGAGCAATGTGGAGAAATCGTGCGGTGGCATTACGGCATGATCTAGGCAGTGGGAACATGGTACATATCAAATCATTCACGAGGGCATGCCGCCGAGGGTACACATCCTCGAACAGGGCAGCACCAAGGGCTAGGAACTCTCGCGTCCATGCTTCGGCGCATGCTACCTAACCGCAGTGGGGGAGGCTGGGAACACGCCGTCTGCCGCAAATACGCTCCATCCAACGCACCGTCAGAGGCCATACCGTGGCGGCGGCCAAGCGTCTACACTCAGCATGGTGGATTGTTCGACACCTAGAGCTAGTGGCGGGCATCAGCTCAGCGCCAAAATTCAGGTTCCAGTTCACACGGACCTACGATCCCAAGAAGAAGATGTCGAATTTCAGTTTCGAAGAAATCGTTGCGGCGGCATGGATGGTCCATCTGAACTAGGACTGGCGCATGCAAAGCGGTCGTGCTTGAACGATGCAGATTTCTTGTAGTTTGGCGGGAAGGCAATAGATCAGTTTGGGTTAAATGGTCAAAGAACTTATGTCCTCTCAAGGCAATTGGCCAACCAACTTTTCTGGTGAAGATCTCTAGTTTCTTCAATGTAGAATAGTTAAGTTTAGACTGAAGAATGGCTTTTGTAGATGAAATGCTGACGAATTCTTCTATAAACTAGTAGGAAGTTTAGCCCACTTTTGTGCAGGTATAAGACCCTTTTGTATGGAAGTACTACTGTTGTAAGAAAATACTATCAAGTATCTATTTCCTTCAATTACTAGTCGTGGTTAAATCTAGTTAACTAGCCTTTTTTATCCCAGACTACAGATTTTGCGTCTGCTGTCTATGATGTAAACCATTTTTCCTTTGTCTTGTGTTATCTGCAAAATGGTCATGTAGTTCAATGTGTTACAAATATAGCTACATTGTACTTGAAGAGGAGATGGACTACATTTTCCTAGCATCCACAGAATTGACATTGCTCATTGCTAGACCACCCTCTTTTCATGAGGTTGTCCTTGGTTATTCACAAAAATTATAAAGCACGGTGTTCAACTACATCGATTCAAACTATTACACACACACTACATCAAATTCATTACCCACACATACTACAACGATTCAAACTATTACACACACATACTACTTCAAATTCATTACCCACACGTACTACATCGATTCAAACTATTACACATTTTTAGTCGATCCTAACTTCCTGCTACGCTCTCCATACTACAAATTCATTAGCAACACATACCACGACAATTCACTAGAGCTCTGTCTTCACTCGAGGGAAATCAGAACCACCAGCTTGTCCAAGCCCAGTTCCCCCACCGAAACTATGTGCACCGTCACAAAACGGTGGTGGTTCTATGCCATCGATCCTTCTAGGACAACACTGCAGGCGACGAGGATGCTTTCTGGCAGCCTCTTCGAGGCCCTGAATGCCATGTAGCGATTCCAGAACCTCCTCCAGGTGGATTATGACCGGTTACTTCTAGCAAAGTTGTCGCCCTGCCCTGCTTGGAATCTGCACCTCGTACTTCTTAGGAATGGCGTCAGGATCTTTCAACCACGCCTTTACCTTGATGACCCATCTATCGCTCGGTGGCACGATTTCCACCAGCTCGCCGCCAAGGCTACTGACGACCTGCTTGAGGGCCTCCGGCTCCCAAGCATCCAATGGGAGGCCGTCAAAGCCGAGTTTGGAGAAGAAATGAAGCTGCCCTAAGCGATCGTCCCACCCACAAGCGCGATGCCAACGCATGAAGCTCGTTTTCTCCCGTAGGACTTGAAAGAATGGGAAGAATGCAGAACACGCTCGGTGTCTGAGCTGTGCTCAAACCGGATGAAAAATCGAATGGTGGCACGCATACCTCAATCTTGACCTCATTTCGTCTGATCCCAAAACGATACCTAAAAGCCGACAGCAACTCTGCCAGCGACACGGCAAGATGGACGCCCAACACGGTGGCCATGAGAGTGTGGTTGTCGAACTGCAGTGCCAGGGCTACCATGCCTGGGGGGCGTGGCACCACACAACTGCCCGAGGCCGGTTGCTGGCCAGGATTGCCCAACAGTGTTGGGGATATACTTTCTGGGTATCCTCACAGTTCCTCACTGACTAGGGTGGCCCACTTCGGGTTAGAGCTTTGCTTCACGGGAGGCCCAGTCAGGGAGAAAGAGGGAGTCCAAACCGGCTACGGGAAGGCCCAGAAGACTTACCGACTTAGGCCCATAATGTTACTTGTAGTTCAAGATGTACTCTGTAACCAACTCTTAGTCGTAGCCGGATTGGTCTCTCCTGTAAACCCTAGGACGGATATCTATATAAGCCGGCCTAGGGAGAGCCTTTAGGGCACACCACAATAGTCTACAATCTCAACTCGCACAGGCGATACCCTTGTAACCCATATTCCGGCTCTGCCGTATTACTGGATTGCTAGCAGGAGTAGGATCCGTCCAAAGCCGGCGGATTCGAACCTGGGTAAACTTGTGTGCTCACTGTCCCGGAATACCGTACGTCTCACACCCCTCTCTTCCGCACGCCTCGAGGACCCCCTCATGGCGTACTTGTCCTTAATCCGACGACAGTTAGCGCCCACCATGGTTCAAGTGAGCTTCGGATCTGCGTTTCGAGCGGGATCTGCAAGAATCGGAATCGACGAGACTATCGCCGTCGGTCACATCCTCTACGCCAGAGACGTCCCTCTCATCATTCTCGACAAGACTTGGATTCCGGCAAAGGAGGCTGTGACTGCCTACACAATCATGTCTTTTGGCGAGATCGATGTTTACATTGGTTTCATTGAACATGCCCAACCCACCCCAGCGGTGATGATAGAGGCAGAAGAATTTTCTGGGTCCCCTTTGTCCACAGAGGCGACATAGTTCCAGATCTCAGAAAACCCTAATCCCACCCAGCCCGCACCAGTTGCGGAGATAGTGGAGAAATCCGAGCCTGGAGTGGATCTCCCTGGAGAAGCCGGATCCCAGATCGACCCATACGTGGAAGTCGAAATCCAGGAGGAGCATATCAACGACACTGATTCCGGCTCTGACGACGCCGGGACAGACAAGCCTTTCCTAAAGTACATGCTAAGATGTATGATACTGCAAGGCGAAAGCACATATACAATCCTCGAAACCATCAAAAGTTTTGACATGGCCGATCGCAAAAGCCGCAGGTACCTCAGGAAGCACGCGACGCACTTCGTCGGATATGTAGGATCCGGATCTGGCTCTGCCGATGCTTGAGAAAACACGGACTCTGTGCTGGAGGTAGTTGGAACAAAGGCCGACGTTCCCGCATCCTCGGACGAGTCTATGACGTCGGCAGATTTCCGAAAATTCTCCGCGGAATATGAAGAGGAGTACAACTCCAAAGCTGCAGAAGAAGGAGAAGCCATGGATGAAGGATCCGGGGAACACTCTCCCAAAGCGCGGGATGACATGGACGTCGGAGATAATCCCGAAGTCCAGATGTCCGAAAGTACCGATCAGAGCTTGACTCCAGGAAATGGACCCAAAGCCGTCTTTGCTACCGGCGCTGCCAAGAAGGCAAAGAAGAAGAACAAGACCCCGGCAAAAGACCCTCTCACAGAGGAGGTGATTGCCGAGGAATACGAGGAAGACTCGGATGGAGCACTTATCCCAGACGAGCCGAAAAAAGAAGCATCGGTGGATGGACACGTGATCACCGAAGGTGCGCGTAAACTCATCGATGCCGCATTAACCACACCTATCCCTACAGCTGCAGAACTTACTGCGGATGAGCTGGACGAAAGGGCGCAAGCCCTAGAAGCGCGTCGTCAACAACTCCTCACTGAAGCCAAAAACATCAAGGTGGAGAAGAAACGCATGTCAACTAAGGACTACATGTCTCGGTTGCATCAGAAGACACGGAAGCGTCACACCAATGATGACCAATTCCCACGTGTTCGTGCCGTCCTTTTTGGGGATGAGATAGGGAAGCCGCGGAAAGACAGCAACGGAGATTGGGTGTACCCAACCCCAGTACAGAATACCGTGGCGGCTGAAGAAATTCTATCGGCTAATCTAGGACCAGAGGAGATCCGTTTGGGTATCAAGCTACTCAACAAGGGACTGGAGCAGCAAAAGGTCGCCCTGTCCTGAAGTCAAAAATTGGTCTCGGATTCTGACCAATGTCGCACAGATCCGGCATGGGCTGACATGAGATCCCATTATGTTTGTCCACAGTATCATCACCCCGAACGCAGGGAAGACAATTATTCAAGAACCAGATCATCAAGACAGCATCGCAGAACTACGCATAATTGGAGCAATGTCGCTCCAGCGGCCGAGAAATATGCCATCGCTGCACTGAATCCGAGGAACCCTCCCCGACAAGAGTCCAACGATTGAAGGGGAGAAGATAAAGAGAAACGTCGGGAGGAGGATCATCAGAGAATGCCGCCTCCTAGACATGAAAGCCGTCCGGCTGAGCCTCACCATGGTGGGAACGACGGACGAAGGAACGACGGAAACCATGCTGGGACAAGCCAGTAGGGGGCTCGTCGTAGTCAAGAACCTCCCCGGAACCAGAATAATGACGCTCCGGACGGAGGCCGGCGATCAGCCGGAAACAATTCAGCTGCCCCACCCCCTCCACCAGGCAGTTATCACAACGCCCCCCAAGGATGGCAAGGAGGACGACATGGCGGAGGAGGTGGTGGCAGAAGCCGAAGTCCGGCTCCAGGGCACCGCAGCCACAGCCGACATTTGGGACGATCTCTATCCCCGAACGACGCAAGGCATAGGATCAACTCCAATATAGAGGCGCGGCGCTACGAAAACGATGATTTCTACGTGGGCCCAAAGTGTTTTGGACCACGAGTCAGAGCTACAAGATTCCCGGAAGGATCTGCTATCTCAAGGCACATCCAAGCCTACGACGGCATTGCTCGGCCAGATAGTTGGCTACCGGATTTTTTCCAAGCTTGTTGCATCGCTAAAGGCGGAAATAGCCTGGTCACAACCCGATATCTCCCACTTATGTTGCGGAAGATGGCACGATCATGGCTCAATGAACTTCCAGAGAACACCATCCACAACTGGTATGACATGCAAAGTGCGTTCTTTCAGAATTTCGAAGGCACATATCGGAGGCCCTGCACGGTTGGAGACCTACAGCGTTGCACCCAGAAAGCCGGAGAAACTTGCCTGGATTACCTCGGACGATGGATCGACACCAAGAACTCATGTGAAGGAGTAAATGATCAAACCACGATTGAAGCCTTCATCACAGGACTCCCAGTTGGTCTACTACGTCACCGCTTGAAGTGCGACAAGGTCACTGATCTAGGAGAGATGATAGGAACAGCGAGCAAGTATGCGGATGCTGACGATGATGCAGAAGGATTACTCAACATCCTGGCTGTGCCTCAGTCGGCAAAACAACCAAAGCAACAAGCTCAGAAGCGCAAAAATACCTCAGAAGAGAAACCCAACGCGGAAACAGCGGTGGTCACTACTGTATCCGGGTCTGGAGGACGAGGGGGACATGGCGGAGGCCGCGGGCGTGGCCGTGGGACATCAAGGGTCCAAGGTAGAGGAGAGCAACAACCAGGCAAAACCTACACTTGGGCCGACATTGCCAATAACCCATGTGTGCATCACCTAGACGCCAATGGGGGCTCGTCCCACACCAATGCTGAGTGTCATTTTAACGACGACATCAAGAGAGATGATACCGCGGGCTACAAGGCCAAGCGGAAGAAGGGAAAGAAAAATCCCGAAAAGGACAAGGAGACCAAGGAAGATTCCGACATGGAGGAAGCTGATGCTTCAAATCCCAAGTCGGAAGGGAAGAAAACTTTTCCCACCAAGAAGGACACTTACGTCACCTTCCTAGGATCTCAACCAGCAAATATCAAGAAAGCGGTTCTCCACGAGCTCAATGCAACAATTCCGGCTGTCCCTCAGTATCTGGACTGGTCGGAAGTGGCAATCACATTTGACCGTGCTGATCATCCGCCTAAGCTACACTGGCGAGGAAAATATGCCTTAATCGCCAACCCACTTATTGACGGTTATGGTTTCTCCAACACCCTCATGGACGATTGTAGCAGCATCAATATTCTCTATGTCGAAACGCTACGCTAGATGAAGATCTCAGAAACACAGCTGAACCATAGCTCTATGATTTTTCACGGAGTTGTCCTAGGAAGACAAGCTAATTCCCTGGGAGAGATTACTTTGGATGTTACCTTTGGAACTCCAAAGAATTATCGGACGGAGGCACTTTCCTTCGAAGTGGTCCCGTTCAAGAGCGCATACCACGCTATATTCGGACGTCCGGCTTACTGGGCTTTTATGGCTCGTCCGTGTTACATTTACAATATGATGAAAATTCCAGGTCCCAACACCGTGATCACCATCAGCGGAGACCCGAAGAAAGCGCGAGAGTGTGAGGATGGAAATGCCGCCTTTGCCAAAGCTGTGCTGCACGCCCAGGAGTACCAGGAGATCAAGAAGAGCATAGATCCATCCGAGATGCCCGCAACGAAGAAGGAGGTGACAAAGCCAAATACGGAGTTCAAGGCATCAGAAGAGACGAAGAAGACGCCGTTGAAGGATGATGACCCCTCCAAGGTGACCCAGATAGGCGTAGGCCTAAGTCGCGCATAGGAAAGCGCGCTCGTCAAGTTCCTCCAAGAAAATCAAGATATCTTCGCATGGCAGCCATCTAACATGACCGGAGTACCTAGGGAATTTGCCGAGCACTCTCTAAATGTAAACCCAAACGCTAAACCTGTCAAATAGTCCTTACGATGGTTTGGCGATGAAAAGCGTAAGGCAATAGCCAAGGAACTAGCACGGCTCGAGTTAGCCGGATTCATAGAAGAGGTCATCCACACTGAGTGGTCGGCCAATCCTGTAATGGTCCCTAAAAAGGACACCACTGATTTAAGGATGTGTGTTGATTATACTGCCTTGAACAAGGCTTGTCCAAAAGATCCGTTCGCTCTTCCTAGAATTGATCAAGTCATTGATTCTACGGCAGGCTCGGAACTCCTCTGTTTTCTCGATGCGTATTCCGGTTATCACCAAATCCGGATGAAGGAATCTGACAAAGTCAAAACTTCATTCATAACCCCCTTCGGAACCTTCTGTTTTGTTATGATGCCCTTTGGGCTGAAAAACGCAGGAGCTACATACCAGCGCATGATGCAGCGTTACCTCCATGACCAACTCGGACGCAATGTACATGCATACGTGGATGATATCGCGGTGATGTCCAAAAAGAAGGAAACGCTGATTTCCGACTTGGAGGAGACGTTCGCCAATCTACGAAAATACAACATCATGCTTAACCCGAAGAAATGCTTCTTTCGAATACCAGCTGGAAAATTGTTAGGTTTCATCGTGTCTCAAAGAGGCATAGAGGTGAACCGGGACAAAATCAAGGCTATACTCAATTTTTCCAGGCCAACTCGCCTGAAAGATGTGCAAAGATTAACTGGTTGTGTTTCCACGGTCAGTCAATTTGTAATCCGGCTTGGTGAAAGAGCCGCACCATTATATAAACTCCTGAAAAAGACCAAGGATTTTGTCTGGACAGACGAAGTTGAAGCTGCACTACAAGATCTGAAAAGAGTACTCTCATCTGCTCCTATCCTTGCAGCACTAGAATCTCAGGAACCGATGTTGCTTTACATTGCTGCGACAAATAAGGTTGTCAGCATCGTCATGGTGGTGGAGTGACCAGAGGAAAATCAGGAACACCTGGTGCAGCGTCCGACTTACTTTGTCAACGTGGTCCTGACAGAGTCAAAGGAGCGGTATCAGCATTATCAAAAGTTGGCTTACGGTGTTTTTCTAGCATCTCGTAAGCTCCGACATTATTTTCAGGAGCATCCAATTACCGTGGTGAGCAAAGCTCCCATGAGAGACATAATCAACAATAGTGACGCCACAGGACGCATCGCCAAATGGGGAATAGAGCTTTCAGCTTTCGATATTGAGTATAAACCTCAGATAGCAATCAAATCCTAGATCCTTGCTGACTTTGTCGCTGACTGGACAGAGACGAAGGAGAACATGACCCTCCTTGAGTCGGAATATTGGACCCTCTTTTTTGATGGGTCTAAGGCTCGAGGGGGCTCGGGGGCTAGCGTGGTGCTCAAATCACCCCAAGGGGATAAACTTTTATACGTGTTGCAGATCCACTCACAGCGACAAACAACATTGCCGAGCATGAAGCACTGCTGCATGGAATCCGGATTGCTAAGGATATTGGCATTCGACGTTTGATGTGTTACGGAGATTCGGATCTTGTTGCTCAGCAAGTATCGGATATTTGTAATGCAAATAAGCACATGGCAGCATATAAAGTTGTCGTGGATGATCTATCTAAATCGTTCGAAGGGTTTGAAGTTCAACACATCCCTCGAGCAGAAAATGAGGAAGCATACGCACTATCTCGGATAGGCTCTGCGCGAAAGAGGTCCCGGAGGGTGCTTTTTAGAGTACCTGAAAGTTCCCTCAATAAAGGGAGTAGATGAGGAATATCCGACAAAATCCGACTCACCTTTGATAGTAGTTCTAGCTGTAATTCCCAGCTGGACTCAACCCTACCTCGATTATTTGGTAGATGGCAAATTACCCGAAGACGAGGTGCTGAGCCGGCAGATTATCCGACGAGCAAAATCCTACACTATTGTTAAAGGTGAGCTCCATAAACGGAGTGTTTCTGGGGTTTTTTAGCGCTGTGTATCTCCGAAAGAAGGAGTGGAAATCTTAAGGGAAATCCACGAAGGCGAGTGTGGTCACCACGCTGCAGCCAAATCTTTAGTGGCAAAAGCTTTTAGACACGGATTTTTCTGGCTTACATCTCAGGAAGATGCCGAACGATTAGTCAAGACGTGCAAAGGCTGCCAAAAGTACGCCAAGCAAGCTCATGTTCCGGCTGATCAGCTGCGGACAATACCTATAACATGGCCCTTTGCGGTCTGGGGGCTTGATATGGTAGGACCATTTAAACGAGCTCCAAGTGGATTTACTCACCTCTTAGTGATGGTGGATAAATTCACCAAATGGATTGAGGCTCAACCTGTTACTAGTTGTGATGGAGCAACAGCCAAAAGATTTGTCGAGAATGTTATAATCCGGTATGGTTATCCGCATAGCATTATCACGGACAACGGGAGTAAATTTTCCATGGGAGAATTGGCTGAATTCTGCGACGAGAAAAATATCCGGCTTGACATTGCGTCAGTCGCACATCCACAGGCTAACGGACAAGTCGAAAGAGCAAATGGTTTAATCTTACAAGGCCTGAAACCGAGACTCGAAGCACCACTACGACGTGTTGAGGGGGCTTGGGCAGAGGAATTACCCTCTGTAATTTGGAGTTTACGAACTACTCTGAACAGGTCAACAGGATACACACCTTTCTTCTTGGTCTATGGCGCAGAAGCAGTTCTTCCTATTGATTTAATTCATACTTCTCCTAGAGTGGCCGCATATATCGAAGATGCCGAGATTTCTCGACAAAATGATCTCGACTTAGTCGAAGAAGTTCGCGTCGTTGCTGAAATGAGATCTACAGCCTATCAGCAGTACGCAAGTATCATAGCCAGAGAGTCCGAAATAGATCTTTCAATAAAGGTGATTTGGTTCTCCGGCTTGTGCAAGAAACAAAGCACAAACTTTCCCCAGTATGGGAAGGGCCCTTTTTAGTTAGTCGAGTATTGCACAATGGATCGTACTACTTAACTGACATGAGGCCAGTCAAAGAAAGACCTGCTACTAAGAAGAGAAAGAGAGGTGGAGGTAGTACAAATCCGGATGAGTTAGACAAACCGTGGAATATTGCTCAGCTACGTCCCTTTTATTCTTAGTTTATCCTTCTTTGTAATCATACATATGTACATGTTCTCTGAGAAATAAAAGTTTTGGTTGCCTCAAGTTTTTCTGAGAAGTTTTTACCATCTTATTTCCAAATGATCATGTCATAGTCGAAAATCCCAGAATGCTTGAAAGTACTTTATGCTCATGTTCGTTCTGGTTTAGATTTCCGATTCTAAAATTTCTACCTTCGGATATAACTCTAAAATTTCTAGTCTTTACTTTGGTTATTTGTCTGATTGCTGGATGCGGGTATTTTCCGAGTAGTGAATTGCTGGTACTAGAAGCCGGCTTTGTTTCCGAGTTTAAACTGGTTTAGCAATTGATCTCCTTTGCTCGGCAAAGTTTCTGGTGGAAGGTTTAGCTGGCTTGCGAAAGGGACGAAGCGGAAAGCCAGATAAACGATAAGTGAAGACGAAAAAATACAAGTGCTTATGTAAACATTTCAGGCACACAAAAAAAATCAAAGCCAAAAGTGCTGAATAGATCAAAAGCTTAGCACTAGCAAAATAATTAGTACTTAAATATTTACAAACGCATCATGTTTTTCACGGAATAATACATAAGTTTCTGGTCTATGATGCAGGAGGAGATGAAGGAGCTGTCGGCTCGCTGGTTACTCCGCCTTGATATCATTCCAAGATGTCTGGATCTGAGGTGGTCCGTTCATCGTCGAAAACTTCTTCGGTTTCTTCTAGAGGAGGAGGTGGAGTAGCTACATGGGTGAAGAAGGGGATCTCGTAGCTGGTCAGATCAGCCACGTGACACCCATATCCGCCGCAGTAATGCATGATGGCTTGAAGGTCCTGCTCCTGGCCGTCTTCGTCTACCTTGCAGTACCCTCTGGTCACTTGCCATATCTCCATGTTTCCATGGTGGCTGATGACCATGGTGAGAGCGTTCTGCATAGCAGTCTGTGCGTAGGACATATTCCAGTCCCGAACAAGCTGCGGCATCTCCTTGGCCTTGTCTCGCACCTAAAATTCTGACATGCTTGGCATGTCCGAAATCCTTAGAGCTTCGCCAATGTCCTCAAGGGACTGGCGGAAGTCATGAAGAAGGTCACTGACTTGGGTAAGCTGGTGGGTGCGGGGCTCGGAGGGGGAAGAGTCCGTCAAGTTCAGAGGACCTATACACAAAACAAGTTAAGAAAAATCCGACATTGGTAAACGTCGAAGAAAGAGATAAAGTCAGATAGATGGAACATACCGAGAATGACGTCGTCAATCTTGGTCTTCTCCTCCCGGAGACTCTGGAGTTCAGCCCGGAGCGCCTGGGAGATGTCCTTCTCTCTGCCAAGCTCATTCTTGAGGTCCGAGATTATTTTATCTTGAGCAGCGATCTTGCGATCACGCTCATCAGTGGCCATGGAGGAGGATTCAAGGACTTGAGTTATGCTCCTTTCATGATCCGCCTTCAGCTTATCTAGCTCTTGGCGAAGTCCCTTGTTCTCCACCACCAGGGTCTTGAGGTTCTCGGCCTCTTCAATCATGGCGACGGATTGTTTCACCAGCGCTGTAAGTCAAAAAAGAACAACAGTTCTGAAAAATTCGACATTGAAAAATAACAAAGACAAGGTTTGAGTCTCGGAATGTTTACCTTCGGCCTCATCCTTGGCGACTTTAAGTTCAACATTTTTAAGCCAGAGAGCTTTGATCTCTCTCCGCTTATCACAAACATTCTTCAATAATTCCTGGTTATAGGAACATACTTTCTGTAACTCAGAATACCCAAAGTCAGAAAGCTACTTAAGACTCGGGCTAATATTTTTTGCTAAATATCAGCATGAGCCTTGGGGGCTACACAAACATTCTTTGGCATCCTAATAAAGCATAAACCCGGATTATATATCCTACTTCATGCTCGGGGGCTAGAGGATATGATATAACATAATGGAAAAACAAGAGTTGAAATTCCGACTTACATATTGTTCACGGGTGAGCTTATCCAAACCCGCGTTCACTTCAGCTGCCACCTTCTCGGCAAGAGTAAGAGGGATCACTGGGGCTGTTGGAAGCTCGCCAGTCCTAATACTCTGGTTGCGAAGGCGGACTTGAGCGAGAAGGTCAGAGAACTTGACGTTCTCTGCTTCTTGCGCTTCTTCTTCGGGAGATAAGTGGCTTTTCTCCAGGACTTGCCTGGCTAGCCGCTGGATCTCTTCTGCAGATTTCTGGGACAGGCCAAACTTGGCGAGTCCCGGATTGTTGATGAGGTTTTCAATGAAGGTTTCAGCCGAGGGATCATTACCCGAAGAGGGTTCACCCTTATCTTGATCCGACGCACCCATGGTGACGTCAATTTGTGACCCAAGGATCACAGGCTCCGTTGGAGGAGCCGGATCTTGTGCAACCGCCGGAGAAGGAATGATCGCCGGAGTTGCAGAAGGTTGAGAGGCAGGAGTCGGAGGAGCCACGGCAGGGGAAGCTATGGTGAGCTTCGTCTGTCGCAGGGGCTTTGAAGGAATCCCTTTCCCCTTGCCCTTGATGAGCGGCTTTGCTCTGAGAATGTAGCAAAGTCGGAAACATTACATCTCGGAAAGAAATTCGAGAAAGGTACAAAGGCGGAAATTGTGACTAAAAGTTATCTCTTCACAACGGGCACCTCCTTTGTGCCAACAGCCACTGTCGGAGCTTTGCGCTTCTTGAGCGCAAGGTCCGGCAATGGGACCACTTCTGTCTCCTGAGAAAACTCAGGAGGATATCCTTCGAGCGGAGCAAGCTCTGACTCGGGGAGGTCGGCAAGCTAAAAACAAGAAACCATATCAGTATTGCAGTATAACTCAAAGATTGAAACACATAAAAAGGTGTACTGATGGAAACTTACCGGCAGTACGGGGTTTTCCGCCATGTGCATATCTAGAGAAACCTCCGGAATTCTCCTCTCGATCCGCTCCTTGATCAGCCACTTGATTTGGCTTATGTAGCCTTGAGTGGTGTAGGCTTTGGGGCTAATGCGGAGGGAGTCTTTTTTGGATGACGTGATGGAGTGCATCAGTCGATCCCCGTGGTACTGAAGGGGTTGGATCCGACAAGATACCCAGCACTAGACCAAGTCGGATCCCTTCAGACCCTTGTGCTTGATCAAATATTCGATCCGCCTCTTCGCGAGGATCAGATCATCGGTGAGAGCCGGAGCAGCCTCGTCCCAGGAAGGATGGGCCGTGGCGGCTCCGTCGACAAAATCCGGCAAATCAGTAGCTTTGCCGGGAGCCGGAATATCCCTATGGTAGAAAAACGTGGCTGGCCATTGTTTGACCGAGTCACTAGCTGAAATTTTGGGATAAGCCCGGTCACGTCTAAGTGAAAAACTAATAGTGCCGGTGATGTAAGGAACACCGGCAGTGATGGAGTTTCTCCGGACATGAAAATAGTACCGAAAGACAGTCAAACTCGGCCTAATGCCGAGAAAGCCCTCGCAAAGCGAAGCATACGCACTCATCTCTAAGAGAGAGTTGGGAGGAAGATTGTGGAGTTGAACTCCGTAATGATCTATCACCTCGGAGAAGAACTCCGAGGGAGGAAAAGACAGACCTCGGTCAAGATGGGTGCAGAAGTGGACCTGCTCGCCGTCGCGTTGGTTGGGGACGGTTTCGCTGGAGCCGCTCCGCCAGTCGCCGGCGACGAGAAGCCCCTCCTTCTCCACGTTCTTGAGGCCCTCCTCGTTGAGGGCGCAGGGGATCCAGATTCCCCGGAAGCTCTCCTTCTCCGCTGCTGCTTCCGCTGTCGCCACCCCGCTGCTGCCGCCAAACCGGAGGAAGAAGATGAAGCCATTTCTCCGGTGAGAAGATGACCTAAAAGGGGCGGCGCTGGGAGTTCTATGGGGGAAGGACGAGGAGACTCTGTGCGCGCAGGAGGATTGGGAGGAAAGGAAACAGCAAAGGACTGGTGGAAAGGAGAAGAAGAAATCCAAACCCCTTATATCCACCTAACTGCGCCAAGATTCATGCAAATGCTATAGTACAACCGCCACGCGTCGTGGAAAGAACTAGGAAGGACCCACGCGATGATTGTGTCTCCTCGATCTCCACGCACGCATTGAAACGGCGCCTCGGTTCCGTGAACCGCGGACCCACCAACGGTCGTGCTGACGGCACGCTTGTTAGATGACGTGACTTGACCATGACTTGCGTCAGGTGGCGTTAGAAACCAAGTTCTGGCTTAGTTTGAAATCAAGCTGGAAAATCCGAGTAACCTGTTGATAGGTCCGACTTATTTTTAAGACCCGGATCGTATTTTTTGTTGTGAAGTTTCAGGAACCCTTCAAGATTCTGCAAGCCGAAGATCAAGCTAGACAATGATAAAATCTGACTTTGGATCTTGGAGGCCTCCGGGGGCTGCTGTTGGGGATATACTTTACGGGTATCCTCACAGTTCCTCACTGACCAGGGTGGCCCACTTCGGGTTAGAGCTTTGCTTCACGGGCGGCCCAGTCAGGGAGAAAGACGGAGTCCAATCCGGCTACGGGAAGGCCCAGAAGACTTACCAACTTAGGCCCATAATGTTACTTGTAGTTCAAGATGTACTCTGTAACCAACTCTTAGTCGTAGCCGGATTGATCTCTCCTGTAAACCCTAGGCCAGATATTTATATAAGCCGGCCTAGGGAGAGCCTTTAGGGAACACCACAAAGTCTACAATCTCAACTCGCACAGGCGATACCCTTGTAACCTATATTCCGGCTCTGCCGTATTACTGGATTGCTAGCAGGAGTAGGATCCGTCCAAAGCCGGCGGATTCGAACCTAGGTAAACTTGTGTTCTCACCGTCCCGGAATACCGTACGTCTCACACCCCTCTCTTCCGCATGCCTCGAGGACCCCCTCATGGCGTACTTGTCCTCAATCCGACGACAGCGCTCCGCCGTGCGAGAAGGACTAGCCAGAGGCGAGATATTAGTCCAGGGACGTGAAGCTCCGATACAGCGAACGATGTGATGGTGACGGCTGCAAGCTTCGATTAGGGGCGTGGGAGGTTGACCGGACATGGCGGGGACGCAAATTAGAGGAAGTGTGAGCTCCGATCTGAGACGAGCCGCCGGAGCTAAGCAAATGTTATGGGGAGGAGAGCAGGGGAGAAGAGCAGAGCAGAGCAAATAAATAGATCTGGTCCACTCAGGGATCTCGTCGAAGTAGGGTAAACTAGTCCACGACTTCAAAATATAATGGGAATACTGACAGGGTGAGCCAAGAAGAGTTGACCTAATGGCAGTATTTGAGTTCAACCATTTTTCGTCTGGTTCAAACGACCGTTTGGCTGTTAGATTTGTATTCACCCCCATTTGGCCCTTCTGGACAATTGGCGATTCTACTACGGCCCCTCCGCGAGATTGATTACAACTCGGGTACCGGGATGTGTGATGACCCACAAGTATAGGGGGTGCATCGCAGTATTTTCGAGGGAAGTGAAACTCAATTTATTGATTTGACACAAGGGGAGCCAAAGAATATTTATAATCCTTAACAACTGTTGTCAATTCAGCTGCACCTAGAAACAATCTTGCTCACAGTAGTTTATCAGTAGCAACAGTTTTGTAATAGCAATAGCAAAGTAATAGCAGTAGTAAAAGTAAAGACAATAGTAACAATTGCAGTAAATAGTAGGATCAAAGCGTGGTAGGCATGGGGATGGATGGATGGGCGTTGCATGGACAAGACAATTCATATGGCAATCAAGACATAGGGCATTTGCAGATAAATAAGATAAAGCATCCAAGTACTAAATAATCATAGGCATGTGTTCCATATATAGTCATACGTGCTCGCAATGAGAACTTGCATAACATCTTTTGTCCTGTCAGCCTGTTTGCAGCGGGGCCTGAAGGGAACTACTGGCAATTAAGGTGCTCCTTTTAATAGAGCACCGGAGCAGAGCATTAACACTCCATGAACACATGTGATCCTCACATCAAAGCCATTCCCTCCGGTTATCCCGATTGCTGTCACTTCGGGGCCATTGGTTCCGGACAATAACATGTGTATACAACTTGTAGGTAAGACCATAAACAATACTATCGTAATGAATCAATAACATGTTTAGATCTGAAATCATGGCACTCGGGCCCTAGTGACAAGCATTAAGCATAACAAGTTGCAACAAAGTCAAAAATCACTAATAATAGATACTAGGCACCATACCCTAACAATATGATGCCATTACATGAACGAACTCATCCAATACCTACCATCCCCATAGCCTATAGCGGGGGATTACTCACTCATAGATGGGGGAAACATGGATGGTCGATGGAGAAGCGATGGTGATGATGATGGCGATGATCTCCTCCAATTCCCTATCCCGGCATGGTGCCAGACCGGAGTTTCTGGTTCTGAATCACGGAATCTGGTGGTGGCGGCGAAGCGGAACTCTCTCTAGAAAAATGTCGAACCCCGCTGGGTTTTTCGGTCAGGAGGAAACTTATAGGCGAAGAGGGAGGCCGAGGGGGTGTCTAGGGCAGCCAGACCACCCCCTGGCATGGCCAGGCCTGGCCCGCGCGGCCAGGTGGTGTGGCCAGGCCCTAGCCCCTCTCCGTCTCGTATTCTGGATACTGGTGTCCCTCGGTGAAAAACTGACTTTGGCTTTTGTCCCGTCCAATTCCGAGAATATTCATTTTCTGACTTTCCTAGACCCAAAAACAATAGAAAACAGGCAGCTGGCACTGTGGCTCTTGTTAATAGGTTAGTCCAAGAAATCATATGAAAAGTACTCCAAAGTGAGGACAAAACATAAGAAAGTAGATAAAACCAAGCATGGAACATGAAAAACTATGGATATGTTTGCAACGTATCAATGCGCTCGCCCAGGAAGTTTGGTACCACACAAAAAAATCCCACTGTGGATGTCCCTGAGTAGCCGGTAGCCCGTGTCCACGTCGACACACCGCTGGAAAATGCCGGATGTGTTGAGCTTGTACAGCTCCTTATTGATGATGGTGTACGAGTGCGTGCGCCGCTAGATCTGCCTGGCCTCCACCTCGTCATCCGGAATATCTCCATTGGTGATGTAGTTCATGAAGGGCTGTTCCTAAGGTGGTATCTCCCGAATGGTGAGGACGCTCCCGCACTCCGGCTGAGGGATGTCAGGGGGTCGTCCAGGTGAGGTCCCCGGGACGGCATCCCCTGAGCCACTTGATGAGCCGGCAACCCCCGGGTCTTTCGAGCCGGAGGGTGTGGATGCGCCGAAGTTAGTGCGAGCCTTCTTCTTTGCGGGTTCCGCAGATTCCGGCTCTGCTAAGTCAGCGGCCCCCGCCCTTTCGACCTAAATGATGGAGTCCGACTCAGAAGACATGGTGATGGAGGGCTTGCGCAGATGCTCCAAGGAGACCCCTGGTGGGATCGCCTAATTGGTGGACCCGATCTGAGCGAGCGAGTCGGCTGCCTCGTTGTTTAGGCGAGGGACGTGGTGGAATTCACATTCGTCGAAGCAGGCGCTGAGCTTCTGTACGTGGAAGCGGTAGGAGGCCATGTTTGCATCGCAAGCATCCCACTAGCCGGTCACCTACTGCACCACCAGATCTGAATCGTCGAAGTAGAGGATCCGATTGATGCCGATCTCCTTGGCCAGCCAGAGGCCATGCACCAATGCCTCGTACTCGGCGCCGTTGTTGGAGGCCTTGAATTGGATCTGGAGAACATACTCCAGCCGGTGTCCCTTGGGCGAGGTGAGGACGATGCCGGATCCCAAGCCCACGAGCATCTTTGAGCCATCGAAATGCATCCTCTAGTGATCCAGGTCCAGAACCGGTGGCAGGTACTAGGTTTTGGCCCAGACGACGAGGAAGTCTGCCAGAGCCTGTGACTTGATCATGAGCCTTGGCTCGTACCGGATGCAGTAGGCATTGAGCTTGATTACCCACTTGGTGACTTGACCGGTGGCGTCCTTGTTGCCGATGATTTCCGAGAGGGGTACGGTGCACACCACCTAAATCGGATGCTCCTGAAAATAGTGCTTGAGCTTCTTGCATGCCAGGTATACGTCGTAGCACATGTTCTGGTAATGGGGGCAGTTCTGCTTGGAGAGGGAGAGAACCTCGCTGAGGTAGTAGACGTGCCTCTGAACTGGCTGAGCCTTGCCTTCCTCACGGAGCTCCACCACTAGGACAGCACTGACGACCCATTTGGTGGCTGCTATATAGAGCAACATCGGATCCTTGCTGGCCGACATGGCTAGAACCAGCGATGTGGACAGCATGCGCTTGAGGTCGTGGAATGCGTTGTCGGACTGTGAGGTCCAGGAGAACTTGTTTGTCGTCTTCATCAGCTAGTACAACGAGAGTGCCTTCTCCCCCAGCCGGTTGACGAAATGGCTAAGGGAGGCCAGGCATCCGGTGAACTTCTGGACTCCTGGCAAGCTCTTGGGTGGTTGCATCCTCTCGATGGCTGTAATCTTCTCCAGGTTTTCCTCGATCCCTCGTTGCGAAACGAGAAAACCGAGTAGCTGACTGGATGGGACACCGAAGACGCACTTCTCCGGGTTCATCTTCATCTGGTACCGGCAGAGGTTGCCGAAGGTTTCCCCCAAGTCCTCGAGGACGGTGCACTTCTCCTTCGTCTTGATGACGACGTCATCCATGTAGGCAAGCACGTTCCGGCCAATCTGCGAGTGCAAGCATTTCTGCATATAGCGCTGATAGGCAGTGCCTGCATTTTTCAGACCGAAAGGCATGGTTACGTAACAGAAGGCCCCATACGGGATGATAAATGATGTCTTGATCTGGTTAGTCGAGTTTAGCCAGATCTGGTTGTAACCATAATAATAGTCCAAGAAGGAGAACAAGTTGCAGCCGGTCGTGGAATCGATAAACTGATCGATACGGGGCAAGGCGAAGGGGTATTTCAGGCATGCCTTGTTCAGGCTGGTGTAGTCGATACACATATGCCAAGTCTTGTTTTTCTTCAACACCAGGACTGGGTTGGCCAACCAGTCTAGGTGGTACACCTCCATGATGAACCTGGCTACAAGGAGCTAGGTGATCTTGTCACCAATGATCTTCCTTTTCTCTTCCGCGAACCGGCGCAGAGGCTACTTGACCGTCTTGGCATCTGGCCACACGTGAAGTGAGTTCTCGGTGAACTCCCTCGGCACACCTGGCATGTCCTTGGGAGACCATGCAAAGATGTACCGATTCTCGTAGAGGAAGTCGACGAGCGCGCCTTCTATTTACTGTCCAAGTTCGCACTAATGGTGAAGAACTTGGTCGGGTCGGTGGGGTCAAGCAGGATCCTCTTCGTCTCCTTGGCCGGCTGGAAAGCCATGTCACCAGCTGGCTTCCTGCTAGCCGGAATCTCTTGCTGGGCCAAGGCTACATTGCGCATGATCTCGCGCTTCTCTTCGGCTATGATGAGGGCTTTAGCCAGCTTGGAGCCGGCTGATGCGCACTCCATCGATCGCTTGAAGTAGCCAGCGACGGTGATCATGCCATTTGGCCCTGGCATCTTTGTCTTGACCTATGCATAGTGGGGGACGGCCATGAACTTGGTGAGGGCGGGATGCCCGAGGAGAGTGTGGTAGAAGCTTGCTAGGTTCACCACTTCAAACTATACCGGATCGCGCTAGAAGTTCTCCTCGGTTTCGAAGATGACGTCCATCTGGATTTTACCCAGTGGGGCGCAGGTTAGCCCTATGATACGTCCATTTTGCATCACTATTTTATATCATAATTTACTATTATTCATTGATATATTTCATATTAAGAGATGATGCTTATGTTATTTCATCTATTTTTGCATGATTGATGATTTTTGGAGGATGAACCACCGGAGTTGGGATTCTGATGGAGAAAGCACTATCCATATGCAAAATTAGCGAAGATCAAAAACTCCCAGAAAATATATGGAGATTCTTATTTTTCCAGAAGACGAAGGAGGCCAGAAGGAGGAGTGGAGATGGCCCATAGGGGGCCCACACCCCCTGGTGGTGCGGGTCCCCCTAACCGCGCCACCAGGTGGTGTGGCCACCCTAGCCCACTTCCAGCATCACCCTTTGGCGTATATAATCCCCTCGAAACCCTAAGACTCGGGAAGCAACCACAGAAATATTCCATCGCCTGTGCGGGGCGGAAAACTACAGAGACAGAAAGAGCTCTCCGACAGGCAGAAATCTACCGGGGAAATTCCTTCCCGGAGGGGGGAGATCGTCGCAATCAACACCATCATCAAGCTAGACTTCATCGGGATCATCATCATCATCTCCACCAGCACCATCACTCCGTACCGCTGTAACAAGTGGGTTGAATCTTGCATAGTTCTTAGGGGAAACTTTCTTGGTGTTGATTACTTATTGTTGTTGATGCTATTGAGTGGAACCATTGAATTATTGTTCATGTTCAGATTGTTACTTATCATTATTTCATCTTTGATCTTGATCCATATGATGTCTCGTGAGTAGTTCGTTTAGTTCTTGAGGACATGGGAGAAGTCATGTTGTTAGTTGTGGAATTGTGTTGAGAAAGATTCAATAGTTTGATATTTAAGTTGTGATGTTATTCTTCTAGTGGTGTCATGTGAACATCGACTACATGATACTTCACATTTATGGGCCTAGAGGAATGCATTGTGTATTTGGCTACTAATCATGGGGTTGCCAAAGTGATAGAAACCTGAACCCCCGTTAGGAAACCTTTGCATAAGGGAGTGTAGGATCTCAAAGTTTAAGGCTGTGGTTCAGTTTTTATCTTAATTACTTTCTTGTAGTTGTGGATGCTTGCAAGGGGTATAATCACAAGTATGTATTAGTCCTAGGAAGGTCAGTACATTAGGACAGGTTCACCCACACAACACTTATCCAACTAGAGAAGATTAATCAACTATATGAAGCGAAAGCACTTGACAATATTCTCGTGTGTCCTCGAGAACGTTTGGTCATCTTAAGTAATACAACCAGCTTGTCCTTTGCTAAAGAAAGGATTGGGCCACTTGCTGCAGTTATTATTATTGTCTTTTATTTACTCGCACTTTATTTATCTGCATTATCAAAAACCCCTAAAAATCCGTGTGCTAAGTATTTACAGACAATTCCTAATCCAAGCCACTTGTCAACACCTTCTGCTCCTCGTTAGGTTCGACACTCTTACTTATCGAAAATATTGCGATACACCCCCTATAATTGTGGGTCATCAAGGCTATTTTCTGGCACCATTACCGGGGAGTGAAGCGATATTGAAGAGTGGAACTGGTAAAAGGAAGTTCTACTGTGAGTATTGTTTATTTCTGCTTGTTACTCTATTTTCAATATGGATAATTAACTTAGTTTCTTATTTCAGAATGTTACTACCACTACTAACGTAGTAGATGAACCACCACCTTCTGAAATTAATCCTTTTAAAATACCTACAAATATTGTTGATCCTGCTATGGATAAAATACTATTTTGGAGATGGAACTGTCCATCCCGGTGATCATTTGCTTTTTATACATGAATTATGCGGATTGTTCAAGTGTGCAGGTATTACAACAGATCAAGTTAAGAAAAAATTATTCTCTGTATCATTGAAAGGAAGAGATGAGGAATGGTATAAGCTGCTAAAGAATGTCCAATCTCTTGAATGGGAGGAAATTGTACCTCTCTTTTATTCCAAATTTTGTCCTCCTAGTGAGATTCATAAAGATCGGAATCAAATATACAACTTTTGTCCTCGTGATGGAGAGAGTACCGCTCAAGCTTGGGGGATATTGAAGCTACTAATGCTCAAATGTCCTATTCGTGAGCTCCCTAATAATATTATTATCAATAACTTTTATGCAAGGCTTTCTCTTCATGATAAGGATCTATTGGATGCTTCTTGTGCTAGATCATTTACACGTATGGAAGAATAAGCTAAATGGGATCTTCTAGACCATATTCAAGACAATGCTGAAGCATGGGAGAAAGATAAACGAAGAAATTCAGGTATAAATTATGATTATGAATGCATTAAATCTTTTATGGGAACTGATGAATTTCATAATATTAGTAATGCTTATGGTTTTGATTCTCAAAGTATTGCAAATTGTTTTAAAGCTTTTTCCTCTTATATAGAAATTCCTAAAAAGAAATGGAACCAGTATTATGAGCCATATAAAGATATTGTTAATTGTGTTCCTGTTAGAAATACTGAAGTTTATACTGTTGATCATATGTTACCTGAACCTTACATCGAGAAAATACCTTTCCCTGTTAAGGTAAAGGATCATTTTATGATAGCTAGTATGGTTAACAAAAGTACAAAGAAAGCTGTAGAACCTGATGAACAAATATATGTTGAACCTGTAGTAGCAATTGAGAAAGACTTTGTCTCTAAAAATGTAGAAGATGGGCACATTATCCTTTGTAAGGATACTTCTAATATTGTTTCACATCCTAGTAGAACTAGGAAAGCTAGTGTCCCTGTGTTTTCTGTCAAAATAAGTGGTCATTGCTACTATGGCTCGTGTGATAGTTATATCGTTAAATTTATTCATGATGTTGAAAGTTATTATGAGAGAGGGAAAATTGTTTTTATGCATCTCAATAGTATTTAAGTTTTCTCGCTTTATGCTGAAAGTCTTTATATTGCACTTGTTTTGCCTTCCTATGCTACTAGTCTCTGGTTTCAATAATTTATTTTCTTACAAAATTCCGTTGCATAGGAAGTGGGTTAGACTTAAATATGTGTATATTTGCTTCTTGATGCTCTCTTTTACTTCAATTCATATTCTTATGTGAGCATCATTGAAACTTCTCATGCCTATCTTAATAGCTATAAAGAAAGACCTTTTTGGGAGACAACCCAATATATTTTTGCTTTCAGTTTATTTTTGTTTATTTGAGTCCTGGAAGTTATTGCTTCTGTAATAACCTCTCCTTATCCTTTTTGTTTGGTTTTTGTGTCAAGATCAGCCTCTAATGAGAGAAAAGTAAGATTTGGGGAAGTTGTTGTCCCGAAACAGATTTTTGTGCTTCATCGTAAAAAATCGCGAAAAATCCCAGAACATCGTACTGATCTGTAATTTTTTTGTGCATGCCCCAGGTTATTATTTAACTTTCGTTAGTCTTGCACTTTTTGATTTGAGAAACATAATATTTTCAAAAAAATTGATATTTACCTGCTGGTCTGTTTTAACAGATTTCTGCCATTTTTGCATTTGCCTCTTAAATCGATTTCCTTTTTGAATTCTTTTTGTCCTTTCGAAAGGATTTGCTTCAGTAGCTTATGTTTTGATGGATTTCGGTTGAAATTGAACCTAAAGGTTTATTATCTTGCATGCAATAATGTTGCTAATGAAGATTGTGTGAAGTTTTCTATGAAAGAAATTTTCAAGTGGTAGGAGAAAATGATGTAATGAGATGAAGAATGGTCAAAGGACTCAAGCACTATATTTTTGAAGATTCTTACAATGAAGAATGTTATTCAAGTGGTGACTCCAGAAGAATTTATTAAAGATCAAATTCAGAGACCTGCAGAGTCCGTTTTCGAATAGGTAATAATTCTTGTAAGAAAAGGTCCACGAAAAACTTTCCAATTTATATTCTTTCAGTTTTTATCTAACATGGAAAATAATGAGTCGAAAAAGGGACGAAAATGGAGCCCGGGTGGCTCACACCACCCCGTGGTGCGGGCCCACCTGGCTACGCCACTAGGGGGTGTGGCCACCCCGAAGCCCGTCTCCGACCCGTTTTCTCCTAGTACCTTCCTTTTGTTGTTAAACTTTGTAATATATAATCCCCCGAATCCCCCGAGGTCCGTATATCGTGTTCTCGTCATGTTTTCATTTCGATCTATTTCTGACAGGGAGATTCTCAGTTCTAGAACCACAATATCTTCCTCTAGATCACCCAAGAAGGATTCCTCCACGGACATCATCAACCCATACATGTATGAGTTGAAGATTCACCCCAAGGAGTTGTTGCTCGAAGATGGGAAGGTACAGATAAAAGAGGTTCGGGGCCCTAAAGGAGAAGGTAGTCTGGAGGAAAGGATGGAAGCACTGGAGCAAGAAGTATTTAGGTATAAGAATATGGTAGAACGCGAAGTGGAGATCATCCATAAGATAAGTTCAGAACTCATCTTCGAGCATAAGAAGGAGACTACTGAGCTTAAGGATGAAATTCTCTCACTCCATCGAACAACCAACTACAAGCACAGCTCTACGACATGCAAAATCAAAACAATGAGTATGAGGCTAGGTTTAAACACATAAGTTCTGCCGCTAGTTTTAGGATATTGGAAACCAAGATGTCCTTTGTTGATGGAGAGCCTTTACCTTGAAAGTCGGATGATGACGAGACAACACCACCACCACCGAAGGAGTAATTTGTCACCAGGTTTTGGCATCCCCTTGGTTTGTTCCAAGCTTGGGGGAGTGTCGCGGTATCACATCATTATCTTTCATCTTTTTACCTTTTTAGTAGAGTCATATCATGAATAGAGAAGTTATCATATAGGATGGTTTGCATTGTGGAAGTATCTCCCCTCTAGTTAGTTATATATGTATCCCTTGGTGTGAGTTGTCGTTATGGAATATTAATGAGAAGTTCTATCATTTACTTTTTGCACATCTTATTTTAGTTTGCAATTTCTGTTATATGATTGATCTTCTTGTTAGTATTGGTATCACTTTGGGATCATTAAGTGAATTTAATTGGTTTTGGAAAATTTAGCTCTGGTCAGTAGCAACATTATTTGAGGATTGAATGGAAAAGAGAAAAGTACTTTTAGAAATATAATTTCATTATCTTTCTTTCTTGATTGGCTCATAAGCTTAGTATTCTCTAGTTAAGATCTTTTGTGTTTCCAAGGAACATTGCATGATTGTTTCTATCACTTGTATGTTTGTTTGTTTCCTTCAACTCTTATGCTTGCTACCCAGCCTTGATAGCCAAAAACCTATACTGAGAGGGAATGCTTATCGTGCATCCAATCCTTAAACCAAAACATATGCCATTTGTTTCCACCATATCTAACTATTAGCATTATTGCTATTTCAAGTAAATTCTCAAGTTTTATCTATTTTCCAAATTAAACTAGCTTTGTGAAAATTAGTGATTAAAGCTCTCACAAACTTGATGGCACACTTTATTTTCGTGTACTTAATTAATTTGAACCATTGTGACTATATTATGAAGCTTGTATGCTTGCAAATTATAAGTGGGAGTTAGCAAAACCATGATGTCATGGGATCCGCTTTCGACATTGGACTTATTATTTAGTTGATATCGTGTTCTTTTGTTTATGAATGCCGACGGTGTGAAATAAAAGGGGAGCTTGTAAGCTCATGGAGTGTGTATATGTGTTAGAGAAACGCCTGGGCGGCTAGCCTAAGCCATGCCTAATCATGGTGGAAACTTGCAACATAACCATAGTGGCATTCTATGAAGCATCTTCAATAAAAACCTACGCAAATAGCAAATAAAAAGATCGCTGAGATGCTCACTATCTGTTGCCTTGTCATTTTGATATGGGATAGCTCCTGTGTCATGGGGAAAGGGGTACCCCGTTGGAGGTTCTCTATGATACACATACACTTACAATGACAAGAACTTACCGGAAACCAAAGTTGAGTAGCATGAGGTCCGGTACTCGTAAGCAAGGGGCATGAGATTTTCAACTTATAACTTGTTAAGCATATCCTCATATTTGTGTCACTTAACCTTAATCACTTCAAGATGCTTATGATAGGGGCAATGAGAGCTGAAAGCTAGTAAGTACCATAATTTTTGGAAGCTATTTATGAAACTTGAAAATCCCTACTTCCCTCTGGGAAGGGCCTATCTTTTAGTTTTTAGTTGAGTCAGTAAACCTATAACTTTCTATCTCAAGCAAGCATTTGAGTTGTTGTGATTCAATCATCCATATGATGATCTATTCAATCATGTTTATTATGTTCCTTGTTTTGCACACTACTCTTATCTAAGTGAATATTACTTTGAAGGCTATCATTGAAAACCCCATTAAATTTGACTCCTGCAATTTGTTAACCGTTCTCTGACCAACAACAAAGTTTGCCATTACCAATTATGATTTACTTTGTGTATCCTTATTGTGTTTCCCTTACTCATTGCAAGTTAAGTTATATAATAGTGAGTTGTTTCCTATTATGATTTGTGTATTGATGAATGTGATGCTTCTTGTCTGTATTCTCTTTATCGACACTTCACTCCATAAACATGTGGTCATGTTTATTGAGATCAGTTTTTGATTGGGGACAAGCGAGGTCTAAGCTTGGGGGCAGTTGATACGTCCATTTTGCATCACTATTTTATAACATAATTTACTGTTATTCATTGATATATTTAATATTAAGAGATGATGCTTATCTTATTTCATCTATTTTTGCATGATTGATGATTTTTGGAGGATGAACCACCGGAGTCAGGATTCTGATGGAGAAAGCACTGTCCAGATGCAAAATTCGCGAAGATCAGAAAATCCTAGAAAATATATGGAAATTCTTATTTTTCTAGAAGATGAAGGAGGTTAGAAGGAGGAGTGGATATGGGCCACAGGGGGCCCACACCCCCTGGTGGCGCGGGTCCCCTGGCCATGCCACCAGGTGGTGTGGTAACCCTGGCCCACTTCCAGCATCACCCTTTGGCGTATATAATCCCCTCGAAACCCTAAGACTCGGGGAGCGACCACAGAAAGATTCCGCTGCCTCTGCGGGGCAGAAAACTACAAAGAGAGAAAGAGCTCTCCGGTAGGCAGAAATCTACCGAGGAAATTCCTTCTTGGAGGGGGGAGATCGTCGCCATCAACACCATCATCAAGCTAGACTTCATCGGAATCATCATCATCTCTAGCATCATCTCCACCAGCACCATCACCATCACTTCGTACCGTTGTAACAATTGGGTTGAATCTTGCATAGTTCTTAGGGGAAACTTTCCTGGTGTTGATTACTTATTGTAGTTGATGCTATTGAGTGGAACCATTGAATTATTGTTCATGTTCAGATTGTTACTTATCATTATTTCATCTCTGATCTTGATCCATATGATGTCTCGTGAGTAGTTTGTTTAGTTCTTGAGGACATGGGAGAATTCATGTTGTTAGTAGTGGAATTGTGTTGAGAAAGATTCAATGGTTTGATATTTAAGTTGTGGTGTTATTCTTCTAGTGGAGTCATGTGAACGTCTACTACATGATACTTCACCTTTATAGGCCTAGGGGAATACATTGTGTATTTGGCTACTAATCGTGGGGTTGCCAGAGTGACAGAAACCTGAACCCCCGTTAGGAAACCTTTGCATAAGGGAGTGTAGGATCTCAAAGTTTAAGGCTATGGTTAGGTTTTTATCTTAATTACTTTCTTGTAGTTGAGGATGCTTGCCAGGGGTATAATCCAAGTATGTATTAGTCCTAGGAAGGTCAGTACAATAACATAGGTTCACCCACACAACACTTATCCAACTAGAGAAGATTAATCAACTATATAAAGTGCGAGCACTTGACAATCACTACAAGGAATGTGCTAACTAGTGACCCCAAATATTGGTCATAGAAAGGTCATAGTAATTCATCTATGACCTTTCTGTGACCAAAAACAGTTGGTCACATAGAGAGGGTCACTATAGACAGCTAATGACCTTTTTTTGAAATTGGTCATGGACTATTATGACCAAAATAGATGATTATTGTGTCTATGACCAAAATTTTGGTCATGGCATTCTGGTATGTCCACGTAAGCCAATCTGACGTGGAATCTGACGTGGCGGCAAATTCAGCCCAATCCAGTTTAGTACTTTACATGGGCCAAACCCAACAATTCTAGCCTTTTGGTTTCTATGTCTAGCTTTTACTGTCCAGTTATTTCATGGGCCAAGCCCAAAACTTTAGAACGAATATTTTTAATTTCTAGTGTTTTATTTCGCCCTAATGTTTTCATTTTTTAATTTTATTTCACAGTAGGTCCCACATGTCAGATGGGTCCTACCAGTCAGTACCAGTTTCCTACTAGTCCCACATATCATGTATAAATTCCACACAGGTCCCACTAGTCAACATTTCATATAGATTCAATTTCTCACAGATACAATCAGGTTTTAGTTCCTACGATTTGACAGTAAACAACAAATAATTGTTTGATTGTTATCAAACAATATTTGGATAAAAGCAGTACATTACAGAATCATAGACAATACAGAGGTATCCTGCTTAAAGTACATTACAATCATTCACTGTATATTACATTACAATCATGGACAGTACATTACAGACTCATGCAACTTTTGGCTACGAATCAACTGAGATGAACGATCTTGACCTTGACTCCCCCAGCTCCAAGCAACTTCTAGCACACCAGCTATAGCCTATCAAACATGTGTAGAAACAAACAGGAAGACAAATTAACAAGCGTATGAGCGATAATCAAATGCATAAACTCTTAAACATAAGAGTGTGTTTGTTGCTGGTTGCTATAGTTAAGGTTTTCATCTAATTGATTCATTTAAGGAGTATCACAAGCTGCAAACACAATTGCCTGTAGCTAGCATGAGTGTAAGTAGAATATAGAACTTGAACCCAGCCCAAGATATCAGAAGTGTACCCAGCCTGTAGCTAGCATGTGTGTACCCAGCCCAAGATATCAGAAGTGCATGAATAAAGTACCCTAGATAGCTAACAAAACTATAACTTGAACAAACCCATCCCCGATCAAAATCTTCACTCTCTCACACGTACAATTACATAAGATCAGACCAGACATACAAAGCCAGATATAAATATTATCCGTGGGAAAAAATAGAACATTGTGAAATTGAGGATCATGATAGCAATAGCCTTACCATGGAAACAACAATATAGCACCAGCACACTGCAATTTTTGTGACACTTCATCTCGAGAAAGCAAAACTGGTTTCCATTTCAAGATGGAGTGAGGCCATTGAGTATATATACGGTGTGCACTGCATGTATGAAGTACAGTACATTTATCAGGTAATAAGCTCGATGATGCATATGCAAGTAATCTAGCAGAGAAAAAGTAAATTCTAGTTCAATGTGGGGCATGGCATGGTATAGCAGTGTGAGTCTGGCGATGTAGGAAGCTCTAGAATCGAGAGACATTTAACACCTCCTATTATAGGCATATACACACTCTATAAATGTTCAATATCACTAATCACATGTTCAGTTTCGCATGTTATAGAAATTAGAACATCAGGGATAAGCAAATGATTTTTGTGCATTAGGGAGTATTGCTCACTAACTGGTTCTCCTATTCAGCTACAGAAACAATTACATGTACACTTTGCAAATCACAGCAACAATTCCATGTACTGAATATATGGAGGAGAAAATATACAAAATGCAGGTGGCCGGCGAAGCTGGCCTTAGGTGGCAGGCAGAGACATATGCATCATTGCGGGCTGATCCGGGAGGAGAAAGGCCAGGGCACTGCTGATCCTAGAAGTTAAAGGCGGAGGATGAGGTTCATGTGTACAAGCAAAATGATAGATTGAAGGATAAATAAATAGATTTTGCATGTGTTTGCCTAAGGAAAACTGGTACTCTAGATAAATAGGCAAAAACCGAGTCAGAGAAGGATCTAGATGATGTATCTCTATAGTTTCACATTGCAAATAAGAAAGTAGTAATTCAATAAACGCTTATAGGCTACGTTTCTCATGGTTACAGAGAAAGTACTAATTTAATAAACACTATCTACTTAAAGTAGAAGCGAGCAGTTCATATGCCTACAGTTCATATGACATCGTGGTAAGAAAGTGTGTCTCTGTAGTTTCACATTGCAAATAAGCAAGTAATAATTCAATAAACACTTACAAGCTGCATTTCTCATGGTTACAGAGAAAGTAATAATTTAATAAACACTATCTACTTAAAAGTAGAAGCAAGCATTTCATATGCCTACAGTTCATATGACATCGTGTGAAGGAAGTGGGGGCTTACAGTACAAGCAAACACGCAGTTCATTTACTAGTACAGCAAGCACTACATCCAGTTCAACAACACATATATGCAGACGAGACAGACCTACGCCTTGTCTGGGAGGCGGAGCGCGATCCTGGAGACGGAAGCAATGTAGATGAAGGTGTGGTGTCTGGTAATTGTGACAGTGTGCAGGACAGCAAGCTCCAGAGAGAGGGAGAGCTCCACCCAATCTCAAACAGCTGTAGAGGCAGAGAAGCAAATCAGCTGGAAGGCGAGCAGATCGTGGTGGCGGAGGCCAGCAGCAGGTCGGCCTCCCGTTCGAGATCACGTCCAAGATCGTGTCCAGGGACTCCTGCACAAAGAGAGAGTGAGAGAGGAACCTGGAGATATACGGGAGGAGAAGGGGAATAGAGATGCCCTACCCATTGGTCTGCGGTGCCGGAGGTACCGATTGTTCTATAGCAGCGACGAGGTCAGCAGAAGGAGCATGGCGGCCAGGCGAGCTTGACGGAGGATCCTGGGAGAGAGGAGAGGGTCGCACACGAGGTTGGTCTAGGAGGAGTGGCTCTACGGCTCAGTGGTGGAAGGAGGCGGCGGCGCTTCAGGTGTGGGCGATGGGATTAGGGTTCGATGGGGAGGAGGGATAGGGCCGGCGCGAGGGAGGGGGAGGGAGGTGGCGGTGGGTCTGAGCGAGATGTGAAGGGATTATGGTTTGTTATCCCCTGTACCGCGATCCATATGGATGGTGTGGATGGTGTGCTTTGACGAAACTACCCCTGACCACTTGTGCTACCTGCCATTGTAAACCGAGGGTGTTTTAGTCATTTTAGGTACAAATTTTGTGGGAGGATGGGGAGGCGGGAGAAACTGACATGAAAGTCTGGGCGTTGGATAGAGGCTAGGTGGACGACTGAGATTTGCTTCGTGGGGTGATCCGTGGGTACTTTGTTTCTCCTTTCTGATTGGATGGCACTATTCTAAATAACAAAAGGGGTCTTTTTGAAGCATCTATCGAGAATATGTTGTAAAATTGTACTAGGCCCAACAATGTAAAACCTTCGCGTGGTGTTATATTATGTGACATACTTTCAAGGAAAAATACCAAATTTGGTATATTGCGAACATCTCGAAAAAACCTTCATAGAAATGACCTATCATGTTCGAGGTTTCCTGGCTTTTAGGTCAAACGACCAATGTTATGGCCAGAATTGTGACATAGTTTCAGATAATGTGCCCATATTGTGCATGCATGTGCATCTTGGGATGGCGAACAATGTTGTAGGAGGAAGTTTTCGTTTTCATCGCACAGAAAATGCATTTTCCATTTTCCGAGTGCCAAAAACGGGGCATTTTGTGAAGCAACCACCAAATGGCTAATTCATAGTGCTACCGTCATATTTTAAAAAAAAATACTAGACCACCTTACATGGACAATGTACCAAGTAGAATATCTCAAACCTTTCCGTCCACCCATGGCGAAAAAGACAAATTCGTGCCAAATCGAACGGAAGTGGGTCCGATTTGAACTACAGCTAGATGATCTAATGCTCATAATTTTTTGCATAAATCATTTTTAGACTCACAATATGATGTTTCTTCAGAGATCCAATGCAAGTTTAAAGAGGATCATCCCCTATCTATGAACCTCCGAGCCCACCGTTTTGACCATAGTTTGAAACGGGCATGAAAATTTCAAAAACGGTCCAAACAATGTAAAACCTTCGCGTGGTGTCATATTATGTGATATATTTTCAAGGAAAAATACCAAACTTGGTATATTGCGAACATCTTAAAAAAAACCTTCACAGAAATGACCTATCATGTTCGAGGTTTCCTAGCTTTTAGGTCAAACGACCAATGTTATGGCCAGAATTGTGACATAGTTTGTGATAATGTGCCCATATTGTGCATGCATGTGCATCTTGGGATGGCGAACAATGTTGTGGGAGGTAGTTTTCCTTTTCGTCGCACAGAAAATGCATTTTCCATTTTCCGAGTGCCAAAAACGGGGCGTTATGTGAAGCAACCACCAAATGGCTAATTCATAGTGCTACCGCCATATTTCTCAAAAATACTAGACCACCTTACATGGACAATGTACCAAGTAGGATATCTCAAACCTTTCCGTCCACCCATGGCGAAAAAGACAAATTCGTGCTGAATCGGTAGGAAGTGGGTCCGATTTGAACTACAGCTAGATGATCTAATGCTCATAATTTTTTGCAAAAATCATTTTTACACTCACAATATGATGTTTCTTCAGAGATCCAATGCAAGTTTAGAGAGGATCATCCCCTATCTATGAACCTCCGTGCCCACCGTTTTGACCATAGTTTGAAACGGGCATGAAAAATACAAAAACGGTCCAAACAATGTAAAACCTTCGCGTGGTGTCATATTATGTGACATATTTTCAAGGAAAAATACCAAACTTGGTATATTGCGAACATCTCGAAAAAACCTTCACAGAAATGACCTATTATGTTCGAGGTTTCCTGGCTTTTAGGTCAAACGACCAATGTTATGGCCAGAATTGTGACATAGTTTGTGATAATGTACCCATATTGTGCATGCATGTGCATCTTGGGATGGCGAACAATGTTGCAGGAGGAAGTTTTCCTTTTCGTCGCACAGAAAATACATTTTCCATTTTCCGAGTGCCAAAAACGGGGCGTTATGTGAAGCAACCACCCAATGGCTAATTCATAGTGCTACCGCCATATTTTTCAAAAATACTAGACCACCTTACATGGACAATATACCAAGTAGGATATCTCAAACCTTTCCGTCCACCCATGGCGAAAAAGACAAATTCGTGTCGAATCGGTAGGAAGTGGGTCCGATTTGAACTACAGCTAGATGATCTAATGCTCATATTTTTTGCAAAAATCATTTTTAGACTCACAATATGATGTTTCTTCAGAGATCCAATGCAAGTTTAGAGAGGATCATCCCCTATCTAGGAACCTCCATGCCCACCGTTTTGACCATAGTTTGAAACGGGCATGAAAAATTCTAAAACGGTCCAAAGAATATAAAACCTTCGCGTGGTGTCATATTATGTGACATATTTTCAAGGAAATATACCAAACTTGGTATATTGCAAACATCTCGAAAAAACCTTCACAGAAATGACCTATCATGTTCGAGGTTTCCTGGCTTTTAGTTCAGACGACCAATGTTATGGACAGAATTATGACATAGTTTGTGATAATGTGCCTATATTGTGTATACATGTGCATTTTGGGATGGCGAACAATGTTGCAGGAGGAAGTTTTTCTTTTCGTCGCACAGAAAATGCATTTTCCATTTTCCGTGTGCCAAAAACGAGGCGTTTTGTGAAGCAACCACCAAATGGCTAATTCATAGTGCTACCGCCATATTTTTCAAAAATACTAGACCACCTTACATGGATAATGTACCAAGTAGAATATCTCAAACATTTCCGTCCACCCATGGTGAAAAAGACAAATTCGTGCCGAATCAGTAGGAAGTGGGTCTGATTTGAACTACAGCTAGATGATCTAATGCTCATAATTTTTTGCATAAATCATTTTTAGACTCACAATATGATGTTTCTTCAGAGATCCAATGCAAGTTTAGAGAGGATCATCCCCTATCTATGAACCTCCGAGCCCACCGTTTTGACCATAGTTTGAAACGGGCATGAAAATTTCAAAAACGGTCCAAACAATGTAAAACCTTCGCGTGGTGTCATATTATGTGATATATTTTCAAGGAAAAATACCAAACTTGGTATATTGCGAACATCTTAAAAAAACCTTCACAGAAATGACCTATCATGTTCGAGGTTTCCTAGCTTTTAGGTCAAACGACCAATGTTATGGCCAGAATTGTGACATAGTTTGTGATAATGTGCCCATATTGTGCATGCATGTGCATCTTGGGATGGCGAACAATGTTGCGGGAGGTAGTTTTCCTTTTCGTCGCACAGAAAATGCATTTTCCATTTTCCGAGTGCCAAAAACGGGGCGTTCTGTGAAGCAACCACCAAATGGCTAATTCATAGTGCTACCGCCATATTTCTCAAAAATACTAGACCACCTTACATGGACAATGTACCAAGTAGGATATCTCAAACCTTTCCGTCCACCCATGGCGAAAAAGACAAATTCGTGCTGAATCGGTAAGAAGTGGGTCCGATTTGAACTACAGCTAGATGATCTAATGCTCATAATTTTTTGCAAAAATCATTTTTACACTCACAATATGATGTTTCTTCAGAGATCCAATGCAAGTTTAGAGAGGATCATCCCCTATCTATGAACCTCCGTGCCCACCGTTTTGACCATAGTTTGAAACGGGCATGAAAAATACAAAAACGGTCCAAACAATGTAAAACCTTCGCGTGGTGTCATATTATGTGACATATTTTCAAGGAAAAATACCAAACTTGGTATATTGCGAACATCTCGAAAAAACCTTCACAGAAATGACCTATTATGTTCGAGGTTTCCTGGCTTTTAGGTCAAACGACCAATGTTATGGCCAGAATTGTGACATAGTTTGTGATAATGTACCCATATTGTGCATGCATGTGCATCTTGGGATGGCGAACAATGTTGCAGGAGGAAGTTTTCCTTTTCGTCGCACAGAAAATACATTTTCCATTTTCCGAGTGCCAAAAACGGGGCGTTATGTGAAGCAACCACCCAATGGCTAATTCATAGTGCTACCGCCATATTTTTCAAAAATACTAGACCACCTTACATGGACAATATACCAAGTAGGATATCTCAAACCTGTCCGTCCACCCATGGCGAAAAAGACAAATTCGTGTCGAATCGGTAGGAAGTGGGTCCGATTTGAACTACAGCTAGATGATCTAATGCTCATATTTTTTGCAAAAATCATTTTTAGACTCACAATATGATGTTTCTTCAGAGATCCAATGCAAGTTTAGAGAGGATCATCCCCTATCTATGAACCTCCATGCCCACCGTTTTGACCATAGTTTGAAACGGGCATGAAAAATTCTAAAACGGTCCAAACAATATAAAACCTTCGCGTGGTGTCATATTATGTGACATATTTTCAAGGAAATATACCAAACTTGGTATATTGCAAACATCTCGAAAAAACCTTCACAGAAATGACCTATCATGTTCGAGGTTTCCTGGCTTTTAGTTCAGACGACCAATGTTATGGACAGAATTATGACATAGTTTGTGATAATGTGCCTATATTGTGTATACATGTGCATTTTGGGATGGCGAACAATGTTGCAGGAGGAAGTTTTTCTTTTCGTCGCACAGAAAATGCATTTTCCATTTTCCGTGTGCCAAAAACGAGGCGTTTTGTGAAGCAACCACCAAATGGCTAATTCATAGTGCTACCGCCATATTTTTCAAAAATACTAGACCACCTTACATGGATAATGTACCAAGTAGAATATCTCAAACATTTCCGTCCACCCATGGTGAAAAAGACAAATTCGTGCCGAATCGGTAGGAAGTGGGTCTGATTTGAACTACAGCTAGATGATCTAATGCTCATAATTTTTTGCATAAATCATTTTTAGACTCACAATATGATGTTTCTTCAGAGATCCAATGCAAGTTTAGAGAGGATCATCCCCTATCTATGAACCTCCGAGCCCACCGTGTTGACCATAGTTTGAAACGGGCATGAAAAATTCAAAAACGGTCCAAATAATGTAAAACCTTCGCGTGGTGTCATATTATGTGATATATTTTCAAGGAAAAATACCAAACTTGGTATATTGCGAACATCTCAAAAAAACCTTCACAGAAATGACCTATCATGTTCGAGGTCTCCTAGCTTTTAGGTCAAACGACCAATGTTATGGCCAGAATTGTGACAAAGTTTGTGATAATGTGCCCATATTGTGCATGCATGTGCATCTTGGGATGGCGAACAATGTTGCGGGAGGTAGTTTTCCTTTTCGTCGCACAGAAAATGAATTTTCCATTTTCCGAGTGCCAAAAACGGGGCGTTTTGTGAAGCAACCACCAAATGGCTAATTCATAGTGCTACCACAATATTTCTCAAAAATACTAGACCACCTTACATGGACAATGTACCAAGTAGGATATCTCAAACCTTTCCGTCCACCCATGGCGAAAAAGACAAATTCGTGATGAATCGGTAGGAAGTGGGTCCGATTTGAACTACAGCTAGATGATCTAATGCTCATAATTTTTTGGACAAATCATTTTTACACTCACAATATGATGTTTCTTCAGAGATCCAATGCAAGTTTAGAGAGGATCATCCCCTATCTATGAACCTCCGTGCCCACCGTTTTGACCATAGTTTGAAACGGGCATGAAAAATTCAAAAACTGTCCAAACAATGTAAAACCTTCGCGTGGTGTCATATTATGTGACATATTTTCAAGGAAATATACCAAACTTGGTATATTGCGAACATCTCGAAAAAACCTTCACAGAGATGACCTATCATGTTCGAGGTTTCCTGGCTTTTAGGTCAAACGACCAATGTTATGGCCAGAATTATGACATAGTTTGTGATAATGTGCCTTTATTGTGTATGCATGTGCATTTTGGGATGGCGAACAATGTTGCAGGAGGAAGTTTTTCTTTTCGTCGCACAGAAAATGTATTTTCCATTTTCCGTGTGCCAAAAACGAGGCGTTTTGTGAAGCAACCACCAAATGGCTAATTCATAGTGGTACCGCCATATTTTTCAAAAATACTAGACCACCTTACATGGACAATGTACCAAGTAGAATATCTCAAACCTTTCCGTCCACCCATGGTGAAAAAGACAAATTCGTGTCGAATCGGTAGGAAGTGGGTCCGATTTGAACTAAGCTAGATGATCTAATGCTCATATTTTTTGCAAAAATCATTTTTAGACTCACAATATGATGTTTCTTCAGAGATCCAATGCAAGTTTAGAGATGATCATCCCCTATCTATGAACCTCCGTGCCCACCGTTTTGACCATAGTTTGAAACGGGCATGAAAAATTCTAAAACGGTCCAAACAATATAAAACCTTCGCGTGGTGTCATATTATGTGACATATTTTCAAGGAAATATACCAAACTTGGTATATTGCGAACATCTCGAAAAAACCTTCACAGAAATGACCTATCATGTTCGAGGTTTCCTGGCTTTTAGTTCAGACGACCAATGTTATGGCCAGAATTATGACATAGTTTGTGATAATGTGCCTATATTGTGTATACATGTGCATTTTGGGATGGCGAACAATGTTGCAAGAGGAAGTTTTTCTTTTCGTCGCACAGAAAAAGCATTTTCCATTTTCCGTGTGCTAAAAACGAGGCGTTTTGTGAAGCAACCACCAAATGGCTAATTCATGGTGCTACCGCCATATTTTTCAAAAATACTAGACCACCTTACATGGATAATGTACCAAGTAGAATATCTCAAACCTTTCCGTCCACCCATGGTGAAAAAGACAAATTCGTGCCGAATCGGTAGGAAGTGGGTCCGATTTGAACTACAGCTAGATGATCTAATGCTCATAATTTTTTGCATAAATCATTTTTAGACTCACAATATGATGTTTCTTCAGAGATCCAATGCAAGTTTAGAGAGGATCATCCCCTATCTATGAACCTCCGAGCCCACCGTGTTGACCATAGTTTGAAACGGGCATGAAAAATTCAAAAACGGTCCAAACAATGTAAAACCTTCGCGTGGTGTCATATTATGTGATATATTTTCAAGGAAAAATACCAAACTTGGTATATTGCGAACATCTCAAAAAAACCTTCACAGAAATGACCTATCATGTTCGAGGTTTCCTAGCTTTTAGGTCAAACGACCAATGTTATGGCCAGAATTGTGACAAAGTTTGTGATAATGTGCCCATATTGTGCATGCATGTGCATCTTGGGATGGCGAATAATGTTGCGGGAGGTAGTTTTCCTTTTCGTCGCACAGAAAATGCATTTTCCATTTTCCGAGTGCCAAAAACGGGGCGTTTTGTGAAGCAACCACCAAATGGCTAATTCATAGTGCTACCGCCATATTTCTCAAAAATACTAGACCACCTCGCATGGAAAATGTACCAAGTAGGATATCTCAAACCTTTCCGTCCACCCATGGCGAAAAAGACAAATTCGTGATGAATCGGTAGGAAGTAGGTCCGATTTGAACTACAGCTAGATGATCTAATGCTCATAATTTTTTGCAAAAATCATTTTTACACTCACAATATGATGTTTCTTCAGAGATCCAATGCAAGTTTAGAGAGGATCATCCCCTATCTATGAACCTCCGTGCCCACCGTTTTGACCATAGTTTGAAACGGGCATGAAAAATTCAAAAATGGTCCAAACAATGTAAAACCTTCGCGTGGTGTCATATTATGTGACATATTTTCAAGGAAAAATACCAAACCTTGTATATTGCGAACATCTCGAAAAAACTTCATAGAAATGACCTATCTTGTTCGAGGTTTCCTGGCTTTTAGGTCAAACGACCAATATTATGGCTAGAATTGTGACATAGTTTGTGATAATGTACCCATATTGTGCATGCATGTGCATCTTGGGATGGCGAACAATGTTGCAGGAGGAAGTTTTCCTTTTCTTCGCACAGAAAATGCATTTTCCATTTTCCGAGTGCCAAAAACGGGGCGTTATGTGAAGCAACCACCCAATGGCTAATTCATAGTGCTACCGCCATATTTTTCAAAAATACTAGACCACCTTACATGGAAAATATACCAAGTAGGGTATCTCAAACCTTTCCGTCCACCCATGGTGAAAAAGACAAATTCGTGTCGAATCGGTAGGAAGTGGGTCCGATTTGAACTAAGCTAGATGATCTAATGCTCATATTTTTTGCAAAAATCATTTTTAGACTCACAATATGATGTTTCTTCAGAGATCCAATGCAAGTTTAGAGATGATCATCCCCTATCTATGAACCTCCGTGCCCACCGTTTTGACCATAGTTTGAAACGGGCATGAAAAATTCTAAAACGGTCCAAACAATATAAAACCTTCGCGTGGTGTCATATTATGTGACATATTTTCAAGGAAATATACCAAACTTGGTATATTGCGAACATCTCGAAAAAACCTTCACAGAAATGACCTATCATGTTCGAGGTTTCCTGGCTTTTAGTTCAGACGACCAATGTTATGGCCAGAATTATGACATAGTTTGTGATAATGTGCCTATATTGTGTATACATGTGCATTTTGGGATGGCGAACAATGTTGCAGGAGGAAGTTTTCCTTTTCGTCGCACAGAAAAAGCATTTTCCATTTTCCGTGTGCTAAAAACGAGGCGTTTTGTGAAGCAACCACCAAATGGCTAATTCATAGTGCTACCGCCATATTTTTCAAAAATACTAGACCACCTCGCATGGATAATGTACCAAGTAGGATATCTCAAACCTTTCCGTCCACCCATGGCGAAAAAGACAAATTCGTGTCGAATCGGTAGGAAGTGGGTCCGATTTGAACTACAGCTAGATGATCTAATGCTCATATTTTTTGCAAAAATCATTTTTAGACTCACAATATGATGTTTCTTCAGAGATCCAATGCAATTTAAATTTGGAAAAGTGGAATTATTTTTTCGCTTCCCCAAGCTTAAGAGACACAATCTCCTTTTTGAAATCAACTTTGGCACCTACATCACTCAAAAAATTTCTTCCAAATATAATTGGGCAAAGAGTGTCAGCTGGCATATCAACAACTACAAAATCGATAGGAAAGTTTTTATTTTCAATTGTGATAGTTGCATCTTCAACTACTCCCACTGGAATTCTAAGAGTTTTATTGGCTAACATGATTGTCATACCAGTATTTTCAATTGTAGCTGGTTCTATTTCTTCTTTTATTTCTAAATAAAAATCTTAAGATATAACATTAACTTTGGTGCCAAGATTGCATAAACCATAATGCGAGGTTTCCTTAAATATGCAGGGAAGAATAGGCTTACCCACATCTTTTACCTTTGTTTTACCTTCAACCAATACGGAAGTCTCTTTATGAAGTTCAACTATGTTACAATATGAATACATAGCCATAATTGCTTCTTTGGTTACCTCTTCATCTTTTGTTTCTTCTAGATGTTCCTCAAATTATGGCATACTTTCCTCTTCCTTCTTCTCATGTACTGCTTTGACCTGTTCATATTCAAAAATATGCTTCTGTGAAGTGTTCGGGAAAGGTATCTCATATATTGGTTCTAGGGAGGCTAGTGTTGCTTTAACTTCTATTTTCTTCCCAGGTTCGGGTGGTGGATCATACTTGACCAAACCCTCTTTTGGAGCTTTGATGTGTTATGTAAAAGCTTTAACAACATACAACACAAGATCTGAATTCAAATAAAGTTCTTTGGATAATTCGTTAACATGGCCCTTTTTATTATAGTCATGAATACAATCATAATCTATTTCTATGCCTCCTTCGCTTCCTAGACCAAAATTCCATGAAACTCTATGATCGCAAATTCTATTAAGTAAATCCCAAGCTTTAGTTATAGGAAGATTCATAAAAGCTCCTCTTGCGAAACAATCTCGTTCAATTTTATTAGGTTCAATTAAACTGCCATAGAAGATATGCAGTAAATATCATTCAGGCAAATCATGATGAGGACACTGATTAAGTAAATCTTTAAATCTGATAAAAGCTCTTACTAGTCCTTCATTAGGAGGGTTCCTCCAGGTCATTATAAGACGCCTGGTTCCAACTGATTTTGATAATGGATAATATTTTGCTAGAAACTTACATGCTAAATTATCCCAAGTAGTAGTGGCTTCTGGGGGTAGAGATCTATACCATGAGAGAGTTGTACTAGTCAAACTCTGACTAAAAAGTTTAACCCTTACCTCATTAGAAGTATATCCTAGTAATTGGAAAGTGCCACATATATCTTTGAAACATGCAATATGCTCATATGGATCAGGATCTTCTTCATCTCCAGTAAATTGCTTCTTGTGTAGAATACCAAGCAGTACAGGATTTATTTTAAACCCCATTGCCTTCTTATTGGAGTTGTCTCTTTTATTAATATCATAGGGCTTCCCAAAGTGGCTGAGTGGGTTAGCACTAGCCATATTCTCAAACTCCATCATGTTGGTGGAAACCTGTAACTCAAAAAAAAAACTTAGCAAGACAAAAATAAAGAAGCAAAAACTAAAATACCTACAACGCTTAGCTCCCTGGCAATGGCGCCAGAAAATAGCTTCATGACTCGAAGTGCACAGATCGTTTGTAGCTAGTTTCAAAATAAATATATCGATCCCACAGGGAGGGGGAGTCTGTAGTCTAATAACTCTTGAATTAAATACTACAATAGAAATGCTAAATAAAGTTCTAAGTAACAAGATAAAATGCGAGTATTGTGTAAAAAGGTGTTTTTGGGTTTTCGATATAAGAGAACAATAAGTAAAGTAAAACAACTGAACACAGAAAGTAAGTATCACGTATGTAAAAGAGATCTGAAACTGCAATGGGAAAAGCGTTCTGAGGGAGTAGCGGATACACCTCTAGCATTATAAAGAGCTAAGGTAAAGATTATTATCATGAACATTCTCAAATATGTATGTGTGGGAGAAACTCCGTATTTGGACAAATAGGCAGCAACCACTGCTCACATCATCCTCATAACCACAGCAGACAACAATTGACATCAATTGAATTACTGCGCTATTAAGGGACTTAATCCCGTAGGACGTATCCCATGGCATGGATAGTGTTCTGTGAGTTTTGTCGGTTCACAAGTTGATACGTAATGGGTGCCAACAGCTTTATAGTCACTGTAAGTGCTAACACACCTCCGTCTACCAACAAGTAGTTTCCTCCTTAAAGTCTCCACCAGAGGCAAATATTGAGAGGTCGACTTATCCCAACATCAATATGAAGACAATCTAACTCATGGTCATAGCAATGAATATCATAATAAACTTTATCTTATTTCAATCTCATACTAGGGTTTCTCCATATCCCTAAGAACTAATGATCTACTTAGACATGGAGGCAATCAACATAATGGCAATAACAATGGAATCTATCATAGATGAATAGTACTTGTATAAATCCACAACGAGTACATAAATTACAACAAGATCTAGACAAGATGTAGATGGGATGGATGGAGATGGTGGTGATGCAGCGGTTGATGATGAAGATCGATGCCTTAGCCTCCCGCATCTGTGCAGGGTGAAGATGGATCCCCGGTGGACAAGTTCCCCCTCCAGATGCCTTCCGGAGGTGAGGTTTAGGCGATTTCTGGTTGTTCTATATGTCATCTGCCCCATCCAGTTGCACGGGGTGAAACTATTTGTGGAGGTGGTGGCCGAGCCAACTATACGGCAGGAACTATATGGCTGGAAAATTAATTCCTGCCATATAGCTGGTCGTTAAACCTTCTAGATGCCTCGATCGCTTCGGGTTTTCTTCTCATGTTATTGAAATTTCCCAAATAAGCGATTTATGTTGTTTTTGACTCCTTTTCTCCCAAATAAAACTGCTCCAAAAATTATGTCCATTGTATCCATCATCTGTCCTGATCTTGGTGAAAATAGACATAAAATGTACGCGCGAACGCCGTAAAATACCAAGATCTTACAACTACAGTGCAAAATAATAATATAAAACATGATGCAAATATGCACTCAATAATGATCAATAGGACCACCAGTTTCAAGAAAGACAAGAAGGTTAAACCGAAGGGTAACTTCAAGAAGGGCGGCAAATCTATTGCTACGTGTGAGAAGAAGACCCGGGCTGGCCCTAAGTGTGATACAGAGTGCTACTATTGTAAGGAGACTGGCCACTAGAAGCGCAACTGCCCCAAATATCTGGCAGACAAGAAGGCCGACAAGATGAACAAATGTATATTTGATATACATGTTATTGATGTGTACTTGACTAGTAGTCGTAGTAGAACCTAGGTATTTGATACCGGATCGGTTGCTAATATATGTAACTCGAATCAGGGGATATGGAAAAAGTGACAACCAGCAAGGTATGAGGTCATGATGTGTGTCGGTAATGGATCAAAAGTTGATGTGATTACCGTCCGAACACTATGATACGTCCAAAACGTATCTACTTTCCCGATAACTTTTGCTATTGTTTCTCCTCTAAACTTGTGTCATTTGGATGCAACTAACGCGGACTGACGCTGTTTTCAGCAGAATTTCCCTGGTGTCTACTTTTTGTGCAGAAAATCAACTATCAGGAAAAATCCCAAATAATATGCCGAAAATCCTATTTCACCAGAAGACTCCTAGAGCCAGAATACGAGACGGAGGGGGGCTAGGCCCAGGCCACACGACCTGGCCACACGGGCTAGCCTAGGCAGCGCCAGGGGGTGGTCTGGCCGCCCCAGACACCCCCTCGGTCTCCCTCTTCACCTATAAGAAGCCTTCTGAGCTAAAAACTCTGGGGGGTTCGACGTTTTTCCAGAAAGAGTTCCGCTCCTCCGCCACCACCAGATTCCACGAAACAACACCAGAAACTCCGTTCTGGCACCCTGCTGGGACGGGGAATTGGAGGAGATCATCGCCATCATCATCACCATCGCTTCTCCATCAAGCATCCATGTTTCCCCCATCTATGAGTGAGTAATCCCCCATTGTAGGCTATGAGGATGGTAGGGATTGGATGAGATCGTTCATGTAATGGCATCGGATTGGTAGGGCATGGTGCCTAGTATCTTCTATTAGTGATTTATGACTTTGTTGCAACTTGTTATGCTTAATGGTTGTCACTAGGGCCCGAGTGCCATGAATTCAGATCTGAACATGTTATTAATTCATTATGATAGTATTGTTTATGGTCTTACCTATAAGTTGTATACACACGTTGTTGTCCGGAACCAATGGCCCCGAAGTGATAGAAATCGGGATAACCGGAGGGAATGGCTTTGATGTGAGGATCACATGTGTTCACGGAGTGTTAATGCTTTGCTCCGGTGCTCTATTAAAAGGAGCACCTTAATTGCCAGTAGTTCCCTTGAGGCCCTCCTGCAAACGGGCTGGCAGGACAAAAGATGTTGTGCAAGTTCTCATTGCAAGCACGTATGACTATATATGGAATACATGCCTAGGATTATCTAATACTTGGATGCTTTATCTTATTTATCTACAATTGCCCTATGTTCTGATTGCTATGTGAATTCTCTTGTCCATGCAACACCCGTCCATCCATCCCTATGCCAACCGCACTCGAATCCTACTGTTACTGCTATTGTTACTGCTATCTTTTACTTTACTACTGCTGCTTCTTTATTATTCCTACTACAAAACTGTTGCTACTGATAAACTGTTGTGAGCAAGATTGTTTCCAGGTGCAGCTGAATTGACAACTCAGTAGTTAAGGCTTATAAATATTCTTTGGCTCCCCTTGTGTCGAATCAATAAATTGGGTTTCACTTCCCTCGAAAATACTGCGATATACTGATGTCTACACACTTCTATTCTTGTAGACATTTGTTGGGCCTCCAAGTGCAGAGGTTTCTAGAACAGCAGCAAGGTTTCCCTTAAGTGGATCACCCAAGGTTTATCGAACTCAGGGAGGAACTGGTCAAAGGTATTCCCTCTCGAGCAACCCTGCAATCAAGATACAAGAAGTCTCTTGTGTCCCCAACACACCCAATACACTTGTCAGGTGTATAGGTGCACTAGTTCGGCGAAGAGATACTGAAATACAAGTGGTATGGATATAAGATAATGGTGCTAGAAAATACTTTGATGGCGTGGAAGAGACTAAAGGCAAACTGAAATAAAGATGGAAGCAAGCAAACATGTAACAGATCTAGTAGCAAACGGTGTATCAATGCTTAGAAACAAGGCCTAGGGATCATACTTTCACTAGCGAACACTCTCATAAAAATATCTTCTCTTTATGATACTACTCTTAACTACTCTCCGGTTGAACTCTCTAATCGATGGTAGGGCTATAACAGCACACCTCAAAGTAAGCCTTTCCCATCTAGAAAACCCCACACTGTCACCTTGAGCACTAGATGAATACAACAAACACCACAATTTCATAAAAACATCCAACTCCAAATATAACTCATAACAAGTATTTGTAATCTATAGCCTAAGTGCCACCATGGTGTGCACACTGTCAACTTCACACAAATGGGGAGAGCAGAGATCTATTAAAGCACTTGAGTAGCAAGGTAGATCTATAGATTACAAGCTCATGATGTCAATAAGATCACGAATAGAGAGAGATGAACACATAGCTACGAGTATAACCCTTAGCCTCGAGAGAGAACTACTCCCTCCTCATCATGGGAATCAGCAACAGCGATGGAGATGGTGGTGGAGATCAATGGAGATGGCTCCGGGGGCACTTCCCCGTCCCGGCAGGGTGCCGGAACAGAGACTTTTTGTCCCCCGAATCTCCCCTTCGGTGGTGGCGGTGCTATGGAACTTTTCGTGGATTTCTGATTGACGATTTAGGGTTTCTGCATCGGGAGAGATATATAGGCGAAAGAGGCAAGGTCGGTGGCTGGCCAGGGGGCCCACACCATGCCCTGGCGCGACCAAGGGGGACCCGCGCCTAGGGGTGGTGTGGCCACACTATAGCCCCTCTCCGACTCTCCTTCTAGCTCCGTGAGTCTTCCGGGAAAATAATAACTTTGGCTTTTGTCCCGTCCAATTCCTAGAATATTCATTTTCCGACTTCCTGGAACCAAAAACAGCAGAAAACAGGCAGCTGGCACTGTGGCTCTTGTTAATAGGTTAGTCCAAGAAATCATATGAAAAGTACTCCAAAGTGTGGACAAAACATAAGAAAGTAGATAAAACCAAGCATGGAACATCAAAAATTATAGATACATTTGCAATGTATCATATACCCCCTATACTTGTGGGTCATCAAGACTATTTTCTGGTGCCGTTGCCGGGGAGCATAGCTTTATTTATCAAGTTCACTTGGATTCTCTATTGTTCTCTGCTATCCATCCATCATGGGTAATTCTCGTGATGGCAAGGTTCCTATTTTACCATCCACTACAAGAAGAGGTACGGTTCTGAACACCTATGTTTCTCTTGATTCACCATCTGTTATGAGTAAGCTCCAGTTCATTGCTCAAAATCACGTTCTTGCTGTGCTTGCTCTCGATTTTTTCGATCTCCTTGCTCAGCCCATCTTTGTTGCTTAAATTTGGAGCATTCGTTCTCCGGTATGTGACTCCTTCCCTTGACCATGTAGATTTGTGTTTAGTGGATTATATCTTGAGTATTTTGCTGCTGTAGGTGACAGGTTATGAGAGCTTGTAAGCTTGTTTAATGCTTAGAGATATAGTTTTGATGCATTTTTAGGCCTCTTACAAGTCCCTATGAGTAGTATCCTTCATTATATTCACTTTGCAATCACTTGTTTAACAGGTGTTTAAATTTCAGAATATCAAGCATGAACAACCATACCTTTGGAGAGATATTTTAGAGGGATGCACCTAGGAGCTCGGGGCCCTCAAGATCAGCCTCTCATTTTAGGCCATCATACAATGAAGATCTCATTGCAACTCGTATTGGTAATGAAAGGGATGATGGGGATGCTCACCCATCTACTTTTCCTTTTTTTACTTTATTACAAGCTGCAGGGATTCTTGATGATTTCTTGCTACTAATTGAGAGGGTTGGTTTGACCTCATATATGCAAGATGAGAATGAGCAATACGCTATGCTCACCAAAACCTTTGTTGAGAGCTTCGCGTTTACTAACACACCCTATCAGTCAACTGTCTCTTTCAAAATTTATAATCTGCCCTTTACCAGGTCATTGGAAAGATTTTGTAGTGTTGTAGGTGTAAGTATGACAGGGACCATGAAGAAAATTCAAGGGCAACCCGCTGATTTGCTGGAGCTCTACCGAGGGGTGACCAATGATGATGACCGCGTGGCGCAGCATGGAAAGATAAGAAACATCCAACTCCCTGCTCTTAGATAATTTGCATATTATCTTGCTACTAGCGTTCTTGGTAGGGAGAATACGAGTAATATCTCCAACTATCATTTAGCCTTCCTTGCTGCTGCGCTTAACAATGATACTCGGTACAACCTTGGCTCGCTTATTCCTCGCCGCCTAGCTGCTAGGGGACCTATCTATGGGGGCATCATTGCCACACGTATGGTCAATGCATTAGGGCTTTTAGTGGACCCCAATGATACGGTATTGGCACCACAAAGGCTTGACCTTGTTGCTATGAAAACTCATCAGTTTGTCACTACTGATTCTGATTTGGACAATCTAGTATATAGGATGATATTTACTGACGGGGATGAAAGGGAGATCCCTTTGCCACAGTCTTCTTTGTTTAGTGTTCATAGGAGACCGTGGTCGCGCTCCAAGGAGGAGGTGGATGAGAAGCTCTGCTTGCTAGGTTTCCACGAGCATCATCAGGAGGATGTACCCTCCTACGATTACTCCACGCACTACGGCGGGACGTACTCGAGCTCGCACCGGGACGAGGGTACCTCCTCGTCATACCACGGTGACACTTCATCCTGGCCAGCTTGGGATTGACATCCACTTAGGCCAAAAGCCTAAGCTTGGGGGGAGGTACGCCGACATCGCACTCATCTCCTTATCATTTTGTGTCAGTACTTTGTATATTCATGTTTCGTTCTCCTTTTAGTTTTCGTTCTTTCTTTGCTTTCGCTTTCTAAAACAAAAAAATACCAAACATATTTCTGTTGTTTCTCTTTTGTTTGCTTCTTCTTTTTGCCTTGGTTTTCTTTTCCCTTTTTGCTTTGTTTGAACTATTCGAAAAACCCAAAAAGATTTTGCTTTTCTTTCTTTTCCTTTTTGGTTCTCACTTTAAAAAAAATCGAAAACACCAAGAATATTTGTTGTTCTTCTTTGGCTTTGTGAGTTTGTTGCAGGGTTCAGCAGTCCTCAGTGGATATTGGTTTCATATTATTATTCAAACCACACAGGTGAAGAGCAATAATGAGGATTAATGACAACTTGAGGTGTGGTAAGAGGCTGGTAACAAACTCTATTTGTTTTCATTTTTGTACATATACTCATCATTGTGGGCATGCTTGGTCTGTTCATGTAGGGTGTATGTTATCTTTCGATGCTTCGTAGTTCTTGCTTTCATATGATTAGTTCCATCTTGCTAATAGTTTGTAGCATGTCATTTGAATGTTTCATTTGAATTGACTTGGCACATGCTCACACATGCATATGACTGAAATAATCAGTTAAGCCTCGATGAATTATTTTTCCTTGAGGATCTTGAATCACTTTCATGCCATGATTAGTCCTGTTTTGTTGCAAGCATGATTATGACAGCTATTGCTCTCTCGTTTGTCGCTCCCTTACTATTGCTAGCCTTCACTTTCAGTGAGTATGTTTTACTCATGTTTCCAACTCCCTAAAACCAAATATTGCCAAAGTGTCCACCATACCTATCTATTAGCATCATTTTCTATATCCGTGCATATTCACTATGCCTTGGTTTCTTCCGAATAAAATGTTTGCTTGTTAGGAGAAAGTTAGTTAGTAAAGCTCTCATGAACTTGATGGCACACTTTATTTCCTGCACTCAATAAACCTGAACCATTGCATCCTTCTTTGTTGCATATATGCTTGTGCTTTATAAGTTGAAGTTAGCAGAACCATGTATCATGGGGAACGCTTTCAACATTGCACTGGTACTTAGTACCTCGTTGATATCATGTTCTTTTGCCTATTGATCCTGGTGGTGTGAAATAAAAGTGGAACTTATAAGATCATGGAGTTTGTATGTGTTAGGTAAACACCTGGGCCGCTAGTCTAAGCCATGCCTAATCATGGTGGAAACTTCTAGCATAACCATAATGAGCATTCTATGAAGCATCCTCAATAAAAATCTATGCACATAGTAAATAAAAAGATCGCTGAGATGCTCATTGTCTGCTTGCCTTGTCATTTGATTATGGGATAGCTCCTGTATCATGTGCAAGGGGTACCCCATTGGAGGTTCTCTATGATACGTATATACTTACAATGACAAGAGATTACTTGTGATTTAAGTTGAGTAGCATGAGGATCGGTCTTCGTAAGTAAGGGGCATGAGACTTCACTTTATAACTTGTCAAGCATATCCTCTTAGTTGTGTCACTTTAACCTTAACCATTTAAAGATGCATATGTTAGGGGCAATGAGAGATCAAAGATAATGATTACCATACTTTCAGCATTTGGAAGCCTTTCAAACTTTTCAAAACCTTTTTCATTTGCTTGTTGAGTCTCCACTTATTCTATGAGCACCTTCTTGAGAGCATAGTTGTCATTCTTTGTGCATGTCTCATTACTTGATTATTTGTGCTATGACTTTGATGCTTGTATCTTTGATATCTTTACTTCTAGTCTTCACCTGAACTTCAGAGGTGCCTTGGCATTCACAATCAAAGGCAAGCGAGATACCACTCTATCATACCTTGTTATGAGCATTGTAATGTTGCTTATGTTTATGCGTCATGCTACTTATTATTTTTAAGTTGGAATCTCTTCATAGTTTGCAATGCCTATTAAGTAAACTTGGCTGCATACTCTTTATTATGAATTGTCTAAGTAGTTAATCACATGCTGAGAATATATACATCATATGAAGCAAATGTGTTCGTGAAAGTTCTTTTATCGCACTCAGTTTTCAACTGAATTGCTTGAGGATAAGCAATAAACTAAGCTTGGGGGGAGTTGATACGTCCAAAACGTATCTACTTTCCCGAACACTTTTGCTATTGTTTCTCCTCTAAACTTGTGTGATTTGGATGCAACTAACGCGGACTGACGCTGTTTTCAGCTGCATTGCCCTGGTGTCTACTTTTTGTGCAGAAAATCAACTATCAGGAAAAATCCCGGAAAATATGCCGAAAATCCTATTTCACCAGAAGACTCACGGAGCCAGAATACGAGACCGAGGGGGGTTGGGCCCAAGCCACACCACTTTGCCGTGCGAGCTAGGCCAGGCCGCGCCAGGGGGTGGTCTGGCCGCCCCAGACACCCCCTTGGTCTCCCGCTTCGCCTATAAGAAGACTTCTGACCTAAAAACTCTGGGGGGTCGACGTTTTTCAGAAAGAGTTCCGCTCCACCGCCACCACAAGATTCCACGAAACAACACCAGAAATTCCGTTCTGGCTCCCTGCCGAGACGGTGAATTGGAGGAGATCATCGCCATCATCATCACCATCGCTTCTCCATCGACCATCCATGTTTCCTCCATCTATGAGTGAGTAATCCCCCGCTGTAGGCTATGGGGATGGTAGGGATTGGATGAGATCGTTCATGTAATGGCATCGGATTGGTAGGGCATGGTGCCTAGTATCTTCTATTAGTGCTTTATGACTTTGTTGCAAATTGTTATGTTTAATGCTTGTCACTAGGGCTCGAGTGCCATGATTTCAGATCTGAACATGTTATTGATTCATTATGATAGTATTGTTTATGGTCTTACCTGCAAGTTGTATACATATGTTGTTCTCCGGAACCAATGGCCCCGAAGTGACAGAAATCGGGATAACTAGAGGGAATGGCATGGATATGAGGATCACATGTGTTTACGAAGTGTTAATGCTTTACTCCGGTGCTCTATTAAAAGGAGCACCTTAATTGCCAGTAGTTCCCTTGAGGCCCCGCTACAAACGGGCTGTCAGGACAAAAGATGTTGTGCAAGTTCTCATTGCGAGCACGTATGACTATATATGGACCACATACCTAGGATTGTCTAGTACTTGGATGCTTTATCTTATTTATCTGCAATTTCCCTATGTTCTGATTGCTATGTGAATTTTCTTGTCCATGCAACGCCCGTCCATCCATCCCTATGTCTACCGCACTCGAATCCTACTATTACTGCTATTATTACTGCTATCTTTTACTTTACTACTGCTGCTATTTTACTATTCCTACTACAAAACTATTGCTACTGATAAACTGCTATGAGCAAGATTGTTTCCAGGTGCAGCTGAATTGACAACTCAGTTGTTAAGGCTTATAAATATTCTTTGGCTCCCCTTGTGTCGAATCAATAAATTGGGTTTCACTTCCCTTGAAAATACTGCGATATACCCCCTATACTTGTGGGTCAGCACACTGCCTCTCCATTTACCATCTGGATTAGTTTTAAATCTCAATAATTGTTATTTGGTGCCTGCGCTGAGCATGAACATTGTATCGGGATTGTGTTTGTTGCAAAGCGGTTATTCCTTTAAATTCAAAAACAATGGTTGTTCGATTTATATGAATAATATCTTTTATGGCCATGCACTTATGATGAATGCTTTATTTCCTTTGAATCTTGATAGTAGTGATACACATATTCATAATGTTGATGCCAAAAGGATTAAACTTGACAATGATATATCTGCATATAAGTGGCACTGCCGTCTAGGTCATATTGGTGTAAAACGCATGAAGAAGCTCCATTCTGATGGAATTTTAGAATAACTTGATTTGAATCATTTCGATACATGTGAGCCATGCCTTATGGGCAAGATGACTAGAACCCCGTTTTCTGGTACAATGGAACGGGTGACAGATTTATCGGAAATCATACATACTAATGTAGATGGTCCACTGAGTGTGTTGGTGCAAGGTGGATATCGTTCTTTTTAACTCTCGTAGATGATTTGAGTAGATATGGCTATATCTATTTGATGAAACACAAGTCTGAAACCTTTAAAAAGTTCAAAAAAATTCAGAGTGAAGTAAAAAATCATCATAATAGAAAGATCAACTTTCTGCGGTCTGACCGTGGAGGTGAGTATCTAAGTTACGAGTTTAGCGCACATATGAGAGTGTGTGGAATAGTTTCACAACTCACGTCTGCCAGAACACTATAGCGTAATGGTGTATAAGAGCGTCGTAATCATAATTTATTGGATATGGTTCGATCTATGATGTCTCTGACTAACTTGCCACGTTTGTTTTGGGGTTATGCAATAGAAACCGATGCATTCATTTTAAATAGGGCATCGTCTAAATCCATTGAAACGACACCGTATGAATTATGGTTTGGAAACAAACTAAATTTGTCATTTCTAAAAGTTTGCGGATGTGATGTTTATGTGAAGAAACTTCAACCTGATCAACTCAAACCCAAAGCGGATAAATACATCTTCATAGGATACGCTAAAGAAACAATTGGGTATTCCTTCTATCACATATATGAGGGCACGGTTTTCGTTGCTAAGAATGGATCCTTTCTACATAAGGAGTTTCTCGTGAAATGTGTGAGTAGTCGGAAGGTAGAACTCGAAGAGGTAATTGAACCTTCTCTTCATGAAACGGCAAGCGGCGCAGCACCAAAAATTGTTCCGGAGTTAACTTCACCTAATGAAGAAGGAACTAATGATAAATATCATGAAACTCCAAAAGAGGAAACTACCTAAAATCGTGGGTCAAGCGGGACACGTGTAGCTCCTGAACTGTACGGAAATCCTGTCATAAATTTCATGGTAGATGGAACTCATGACCCTGCGATGTATGAAGAAGCGATGATGAGGCCAGATTCCAAAAAAAAATCTAGAAGCCATCCAATACGAGATGGAATCCATGTATAAAAACCAGGTTTAGACCTTGGTGGACTTACCTCATGACAAAAAGACCATTGAGAATAAATGGGTTTTCAAGAAGAAACTGACGCCGATGGTAATGTGACCATCTATAAAGCAAAACTTGTCTCAAAGGAGTTTCGCAAAATCCAAGGAGTTGACTATGATGAGACTTTTTCTCCCGTAGAGATGCTAAAGTCGGTTAGGATTATGTTAGCAATTGCTGCATTTTTCGATTATGAAATTTGGCAGATGGATATCAAAACCAAGTTCCTCATGGGTAATATTGAAGAAGAGTTCTATATGATACAACCAAAGGGTTTTGTCGATCCTAGGGATGCTGACAAGGTTTGAAAACTTCAGCGATCCATCTATGGACTGAAGCAAGCATCTCGGAGTTGGAATCTCCGCTTTGATGAGGTGATAAAAGAGTTTGGTTTGTCCAAACTTATAGAGAAGCTTGTATTTACAAGAAAGTGAGAGGGAGCCTGTGGAATTTCTAATACTATATCACTACAAGAAAGTTCGCTTTTTACAACGGACGATTTTCGTGGTTAAAGGCCCGTTTTTCGTGGCTAAAAAGGCTTCTGCGACGGATGCACTTTGTAGTAAAAGACCCGTCACAAATGAATCAACCACAGGTTTTTTTCGACTGTGGCGGATCGCACCCTTCGGCTACGAAAACTTGTTCCGTCGTAGATCTGCTCGCAAGCCGTGTTGACTGCTGACGTCATGCAAACTACCATGTGGCAGCCGCTGTTACTGGACGGTTACCTCCATTAACAGTCAGAGAAACCGTGGTAGAAGCCTGGCCCAGATAAGGCCTGCTAATTATTAAGTGGGCCGACCCATGAGGAGAGCCCAATAAGTAGACGACACATTACTGTTTTTTCCTGCAAGGATTGAAGTGCGCCCATTAATGCAGCCAGCTTCGGCCCGCGAACTTTCAGGCCTGATACTATTTTGGCCTACAGGAGGCACACGTTAGTCCAACACTGTGCGACCCATTAGCAGCCTACGCCAAGTCGCTCCTGTACCGTTAAGGCCTGCGGATGGCCCATCGTTGTTCACGTAGCCCGTCGTGGGCCCCTACTACCAGCAATTCTTTGAGAAGGTTTGTTACTGTTCTAGCCTTTTACTATTCTATCTGTCAACTGTTCAAGCCCAGTGGCGGCCTGTTACTATTCTGGCCTGGTAATTTTGTTGGCCTGTTGCTGTTCTTGTCTAGAATTTTCTCGGCCCATTATTGTTCTAACCTCTAAATGTTTTGGCTCTTTACTGTTGTGGCCCTTTATTGGTGTGTCCTGCTACTGTTCTGGCCCGTTAATCCTCTGGCAAGTTACTGTTCTGCCCTTTTATAGTTTCTTGCCTTTTACTGTTGTGGCTCGTTACTATTCTGGCCTATTTCTATTCTGGCATGCTGTTGTCTAGCCTACTACTGTTCTGGCATGCTACTATTATGGCACGCTACAGTTATGACATGTTACTGTTACTTGTTCCCACATGTGGGTCGGCCCATTTCGTTTTTACAGTTTCGGCCTTTCTGAAGCCCATGCCAATATCATAAAAGGTGTATAATTAGCGAGCATATTTTACTATTCATCGTCGGTCGAATACAAGATGGGCCAATAACAAAGCACGCTAATGTTCCCTTCGACCTGGCTAGCGTAGTTACGGTAACGACTACTGCCATGTGTGGATGGTGTCAATTAAATGCCTACATGGCCTATGCGAGTTATCTTGATATTACATCAGCTGCAAACTTCTTAAAACTATTACATATTATCAACTCAAGGGAAAGAAAATTCCAGGATCAAGTTCTGCTGCTGCTGGTTCTACAACTCCTGAAGTTCCTATTGAAGCCATGCAAGCAATTGGGCATATTTTGGATATTGATCAAGCTCTTCTAACTGCTGACAAGCTTAAAGCTAGTCCTGATGCAGAACAAGCTCTCCCATCAGTGTGATCAATGTTGTCTATTTTCTCAAGTCTGGGGAGTGGGTGGGCCTCTTTTCATGCCATCTTTAGTACAATGTTATTGTTCTTCATCAGGACATCCTTTTTGGGCTGTAATTGTGATGTTGGTTATACCAGTATCTTCCTATGTAAACTATATTGTTATGGATTATAAAAATTTATCAAGATCCTGGAAGGTGTTGGACTGGAATATCAAAGGTCTGAACTCTGAATTAAAGCAATTGTCTGTGCGTGAAAAAATTGAAGAAAGCAAGTGTTCAATCCTATGTCTGCAGGAAACAAAAAAGAAAGCTTTGATTATAAATTTATTAGAACCTTTTGCCCAAAGAGTCTTGACAACTTTGTCTTTTCTCCTTCAGTGGGAGCTTATGGTGGAATCCTTGTCGTATCGAACTCTTCTGTTTTCAAAGGAACATTGGTTCAAATAAAAAATGGTATTATTATAAACTTTGAATCGGCCCATGCAAACCTGAATTGGACTCTTGTTGCTGTTTATGGGCCTTGTAAGGGCCCACTGAGAGATGAGTTTGTTCAGTGGCTATTTAACTTAGTCATCCCAGATGATGAGCTTTGGCTATTTATGGGTGACTTTAATTTCACACGATCACAGGATAATAGAAACACAGGTGGTGGCGACATTAATGACATGTTAATTTTTAATGAGGTTATCAGTCAGCTTGGATTGCTAGAGCTACCGCTAAAGGGTCGTTCCTTCACTTGGTCTAACATGCAAAAAGACCCCCTTCTAGTACAATTGGACTGGTTTTTCACTACCCCAAGCTGGACTACTATATTTCCAAACACTATGGTTCTCCTAGTCTCAAAACCTACATCTGATCATGTACCCTATATGGTTTCAATTGATACCACAATCCCAAAGGTCAATATTTTCAGATTCGAGAATTTCTGGGTTGAGCAGTCGGGTTTCCTTGATTGTGTGCATCAATCATGGCAGTCAAACACTAGGGGTACAAATGTTGCAAACAGTCTGTCAAAAAAGTTAAAGGCGTTGAGAGCAGCACTTAAAAAATGGAAAATGAGTCTGTCAAAGTTGAAACAGCAAATTGCAAAGTATAACCTGGTTATCATGTTTCTGGATACTCTTGAAGAAGAAAGACCACTTTTTCTTACTGAATGCAATTTCAGGAAAATCGTTAAGGCTCATTATGAGCATATGATTCATGCTCAATTTCTATATTGGAAAAAGCATTGTACTGCTAGATGGATGAAGCTTGGAGAGGAAAATACTAAATATTTTCATTCAATGGCCTCTATAAGTAACAGAAAGAATACAATGGTCAGTTTGGTTGCTGAGGATGGCAGGATGGTGTCTGATCATGATGGTATGGAAGCAATTGCTCTAAACTGTTATAAGGCAAGAATGGGGACTGCTAGGGGTATTGACATGTGTCTGAACTTGTCTGCTTCGTTGGAAAAAGTGGATGGTTTAGATAATCTTACAAAGCCTTTTTCACATGAAGAGATGGATGCTGTTATTAAAAATATGCCTATTGATAAAGCTCCTGGACCTGATGGCTTTAATGGCTTGTTTCTGAAAAAATGTTGGCATATTATTAAACATGATTTCTACAAGCTTGCTGATCAATTCTTTCATGGGACACTCTCTTTGGACAGTATTAACAACTCTTTTATTACCCTGATCCCAAAGTGTCAAGGGCCTGAGAGAATTAATGATTATAGACTAATTTCTCTCACAAATTGCTGTCTTAAATTTCTCACCAAGCTTGTTGCTGACAGATTGCATGGTGTAAGTACTGAGTGTGTTCACAAAAATCAGTATGGTTTCATAAAGAGCGGAACAATTCAGGATTGTGTTGCATGGGCTTTTGAATATATTTATCAGTGCAAAGCTTCCAAGGCATCCTGTGTGATTTTGAAGCTTGATTTTGAGAAGGCATTTGACACAATTGAACATGATGCTATTCTCCAAATATTACACCACAAGGCATTCAACCAGAAGTGGGTTTCTTGGGTCAAAGCATTTCTCTGCTCTGGATCATCCTCAGTCTTGTTGAATTTTTACTGCCAGTTTATACTACAACTTCGCATTCAGAAATATCTTGACTAGTAAAGTTCATTCCTGGATATGGCAAAGCAGAGTACTTCTTAGAATTAAGGTGTTTGCTTGGTTGTTGATCAGTGATAGACTCAATACCAGAGATATGTTAAGAAGAAGACATTAGAACATCTCTAGGAACCACGCTTGTGAGCTATGTCCCATACAGGCAATTCAAAACTAGGAACATCTATTCTTTGAATGTAAGTTTATTAGAAGAGTTTGGGCCTACTTACAAGTGGAATGGAGTAAGGAGGATTCTATGGAGCTCATGTTTTTATCTACCAAAAGGAAATTCACAAACCCCTTTTTCATGGAGGTTGTCATTCTTGGGTGCTGCAATATTTGGATGGTGAGAAATGAGGCAATTTTTGAAAATTTGAAGCCTTCCTTTGGGGCTTGGCGAAGGAAGTTTATTCATGAGGTCACTCTGCATGTCCATAGAGTGAAAGACAAGCATACATCTGAATTCTCATAATGGATTGACTCTTTGTTGTAATTTTGTAGTTTTGTAAATAGGGTTTTGTGTACATATGTATTTCTGAGAACACAGTTGTTCATCAAAAAAGGGGAAAGAAAATTCGGCATTTTAGTTGACAATCGAGTTGATAGCAGAGTCCTCAATTTTCTTTCTCAATCAATCACCTGCATCTTTCTTTGAGTGTGACACCTACATTGGAGGAGACATGATCTTGCAGCCCCCTCTTTGGTGGCGATAGCAATAATTGTAGTCTGAAACTAAGTAATAACAAGTTAATACATCAAACACGACGAACTACTCATTTGACTGATATGAGAGGAGCTATTAACTGGAGTTTACAACTGGTCAATGGTTAAATTATTGACCAACACGTCACATAAACATGACAAGCAAGCACCACATTAAACAAGTGTGCCTACCGTGAAACGAGAAATCAAACAATGTGTTTGTGGCTTAGGATGTCACCAAATATAAACTATCCAGGTCATTTCAACAAATATATATGGAAGCGGTTGTATACCCTAAACTATAAGAGACGTTGGGTGACTCGGAATTTGCGCTGACCTACACAATGGCATGCAGTTACTATCGTAGCTAAGAATGAACCAGATAGAAATTATAATCGCATCATATGTGAACTTGTAGAGCAGGAATGTAAACAATGAATGAAATATATAGTATAGGATAGTTATGTCGTTGCTTAGGATGAACCAGAATCATATGCGAGATATAATGGCGTCGCTCGTGAACCTATAAAACAGGAAAAACAAGCATTAGACAAGTGTGTCTACAATGAAATGAGCAATCAAACAAAGTATTTCTTAGAATTTTAGAAAATATAAACTAGGCAGATAATTTCAGAAAATATATATGGAAGCAGTGGTATCTCCTAGAATGCAAGAGACGTTGGGTGACTCAGAATTTGCGGTGAGCTACACAATGGCATGCAATTACTATCATAGCTAAGAATCAACTAGATAGAAATTATAATGGCATCATAAGATAACTTCTAGAGCAGGAATGCAAACCAAGAGTGAACTACATAGTAAAGGAAAGTTATGTAGTTGCTCAGGACGAACCAACACCAAATAAGGAAATAATGGCATCGCTTGCGAACCTGTAGAATAGGCTATGCAAACCAATATGTTCATTGTTCCATTTTGAGCTCTATGCTATAAAAAGAAAATAGTTAGTGATGCAAATTTTGAAGAACCAGATGGAAACAACAAAATTATAATCGAATTAGTATGAAGAATTTAAACGGCTACTACAGGATAGAAGAACGATGCAAAGGAGGGAATAATAAGAGGAACTAATCTCATGACGCACCAGATAGATTTAGTAAATGTAGAGAATGGAATCCACACTAATATTTTCCACTGACTTTAGAATTTGCAAGAATTACATGGTAGCAGGCAATTGTTGTTGTACGGAGTAGCTAAGAACATGTGCATGACAAAATAACAAAGATGTGCATGACTTGAAATTTCTAGAGCAGTGAATGCAAACCAAAATGTCTAATGACCTTGTATGTACTAGCACGAAGACATGCGTGCCTAGTGACTTGTATGTACTATCATGATTACAAAAATGCAGTTCACTGTGACAGGCTTGAACCTGCTATACTGCTGACAAAACAAAAAGAGGTTCGATATTTGGTTAACCTTGGTTAACCTTGGTTCGATATTTGGCTATACTGCCAAGGTCACCGAGGGTGTTGCGGTTGCGGTGGCTGTTGGTGTCGGGGAAGCAGATCTTGGGTAGTCAATGCCCGCTTGAGCGTAGTGGATGAGAGCGTCGCTGAGGCAGATCCGGTGCAGTGAGTGACCACGGTCGTGCAACTCGTTTAGAGCGGTGGACATGGAACTCCTTGGACTAGATCACGTCCGGTGGACACCGGTGAAGCAGATCCGTTACGGTAGGGTAGCTTTCGGCAGCGAGGAAGCAAAGCATGGGCGGTCGATGACGCCATTGGCATGCTGAACGACACTGTAGGTCCGGTGCAGTGGTAGAGAGACCTGGTGAACAAGATCCGGTAGGTGAGCATTGGTGAAGCGGTGGTGCACGAGACCGCCGATCAAGCCGTTGTGCGTGGTGGTCGTGGAGGGGACAGAGGAGCTTGGGATTTTCGGGAGGGCCAGTGGGAAAAATTGCGCGAATCAGGACCATAGAGGTGAATAGAAAAATAATTACGATCGTGCCCCCGATCTACTGACTTTAGCATGACAATCTATCGTGTGAACAATGGGTAGAACATGAATTTTAAATACAAAAGTTTTTGAAATAGAGGGGCGCGAAATGCTTCAAGATCGGTGTGTGATATTGCTGCTCGATTGAGATTTTAATTTGGCTAGCGTCCAGCTAATAATGATAGAAAAATGGTACTATCCAGTGGGAGATTTTGGCTCAAAGGTTTTGAATCGGGGGGGCGGGCAATGCTTCAAGGTCGGTGGGTGATTTTTCCTCTCATTTCAGATTTTGAATTTGGCTAGCCTCCATCTAGTAATAATAAAAGGTAGTAGACCGTAAGATATTTTTCTAGAAATTCAAGGCCAAGAGTCACATCAACTGATCATCCATATCCATATTTTTGCACGTAACGTTGGATACCTACGATTTACACAGTGTAGGTAGTCAATTTTTCTGCTTGACCATGATTTGAATTTGGCTAGCGCCCAAATAATATTCCCTCCATCTCAAAATAGATGTCTCAGATTTATCAAGTATATTGCACGACCTGGTTGCAATCTCTCAAGTATATTCCACAAAGTAGTTGTGCACGCACCCCTTTTTATTTGTCGTACCTTCAAGTTCTCAGAAAGTATGAAATAAATCATGAACGCTGGTTGTGTTGTATCTTGTGCATTTATCTACTCCCTCTATCCTCAAATAACTGTACTTCTAGTATTTGTTCTAAATCAAACTTAACTATTTCCGACCAACTTTTATTTATAAACTTAGCAATATTTATGACAAAACTAGTACATGTTGATTCGTTTTGAAATGTACTTTCATAATATGTAGATTTCATGTTATATATATTGCTAGATTAGTTTTAGAAAGTAGTCAAATTTTAAAAAAGTTTGACTTAGACTAAGAGCTACTAGAAGTAAACTTATTTGTGGATGGAGGGAGTATGCAAGAACTTGGCGTGGTGGTGTTCCCGTATGTGGTAGGAGTACATAGGAGCTTCCTCGCATGATGAACAATATTGCCACTAGGAATTTCCCCCTTTCTAAAAAAATCTGGGAGTGAGAAGAGACCGATAGCACGCAGGAGGCAGCACGAGAGCAGTGAAGAGGAGAATTTTCCAAAAAACTTTTGAAGCTAACCAGGAATTCAGTACATCGAAAACCACCGAAAAGCTATTACGTAAAACTTTCAAAGCAACCTACAATTTACTTGTAGTTCAAATTTGACCTAATTTTGATAAATGGCACAAAATCTCATTCGAGTCAACAGAGTTAGCTAGGAAGTTATAAATTCGCAAAACATGGGAAAATTGAGAATGTTATTTCCTGATAGTAGGAAACTCACACCGATGACATCGTTTACTAAAAGAAGATGGACCCATCTACCTTCAAAAAGACAATTAATTCAAGAGCAATCTTTCATGCTTACTTGTAGCTCAAGTTTGACCTAATTTCTTTAAGTTGTCAAGATGCAAAATCTTAGGAAGAAGTTGATGTTGGAGATATGCCCAAGAGGCAATAATAAAAGTGATTATTATTATATCTTTGTGTTTATGATGAATGTTTACATCCCATGCTATAATTTTATTATTAGGAAACACTAATACTTGTGTGTTTTGTAAACATAAGAGAGTCCCTAGTAAGCCTCTTGTTGAACTAGCTTGTTGATTAATTGATGATCATGGTTTCCTGATCATGGACATTAGGATGTGATTAATAACAAGGTTATGTCATTAGGAGAATGATATGATGGACACACACCCATAGTAAGCGTAGCATAAGATCAAGTCATTAAGTTCGTATTGCTGTAAGCTTTTAAATGCATAGTAACCTAATCCTTCGACCATGAGGTTGTGCTAATCACCATCACCGGATGGGTACTTTGATGACATCAAACACCGCTTCGTAACTGGGTGGTCATAAAGGTGTCATTGGGTATTCTGAAAGTATGTGTTGAAGCGCATGGACCAAGATTGGGATTTGTCCATCCATATGACGAATAGATATACTCTGGGCCCTCTCGGTGGAATGTCATCCAGTTAGCTTGCAAGCATGTGACTGGGTCACAAGGGATGACATATCACGGAACGAGTAAAGAGTACTTATCAGTAACGAGGTAGAACTAGGTATGGAGATACTGACGATCAAACCTCGGATAAGTATAGTATCGTGAGACAAAGGGAATTGGTTTCGTATGTAAATGGTTCAATCGATCACGAAGTCATCGTTGAGTATGTAGGAGCCATTATGGATCTCCAGGTCCCGCTGATGGTTATTGATAGGAGATATGTCTCTATCATGTCTACATATTCACGAACCGTAGGGTGACACACTTAAGGTTCGAAGTTGTTTTAAGTAGATATGGAATGTGCGTTGGAGATCGAATGTTGTTCGGAGTCTCGGAATGGATTCGGGACATCACGAGGAGATCCGGAATGGTCCGGAGAATAAGATTCATATATTGGGGATCATTTTCTGAGTTAGGAAATGTTCTGGAGTATTTTTATGGAGATTCTAGAAGGTTTCGAAATGTTCTGGAAGGTTCTAGAGGATTTCTTGGAGTTTGCTTGAAAACCAAGAAAGGGTCAAAGGAAACCTAGTGGGGCAAGACACGGATTCGTGGGGGAGGAGGACTCCTCCCCCCTTCCCACCGCCGGCCATAGGAGGGAAGTCCTACTAGGACTCCCCTCCCCAGGCGCGCCTCCCCCCCTTAAATAGAAGGGCAGGGGTGCCCCCTCCTAGCCCTCTCCCATAACTCCCAATCTCTGCCGCCTCTCTGCTCCACCTTTCTTCTGCACAGGCATAGGCGAAGCCCTGCAGAATTCTCTACTCCACCACCACCACCACGCCGTCCTGCTGCTGGGATTCCGTGGAGAAGATCTACTACCTCTGCTGCTCGCTGGAACGGGGAGAGGAAGGTCTGCTTCGACTCCGCACGTGTTACCGACTGCGGAAGCGCTGCCGAAACGCGGCGCCGGAAGGATCGTCCACTTGACCGACTGCGGAAGCACTGCCGGAACGCGACGCCGGAAGGATCGTCCACACGATCTTGAGATCGGCAAGTGATCGACTACATCAACCACGAGATCTAATCTCTTTAATGCTTTCGGATCTACGAGGGTTAGTTCCTATCTATCTCATTGCTCATGTCTAATAGATTAGATCTTGGCTTTTATCTAGATTAGATCTGGGTTTTGTTCGTTCTGGCGGTAGAATTTTTTTGTTTTCCATGCTACGAACCCATCAGTGGTATCAGAGCCGTATCTATGCATAGATCTGTTGCACGAGTAGAACACAATGTTTTTGTGGGCGTTGATGCTTTTGTTGTCGGTGTCTTAGCGTGTACTTTGCATCTTGCGGCATGGTGGGATGAAGCGGCTCGGGCTAACATTACATGTCATCGCACATGAGACTTGCTCCACGCTTGACGTGCAACTTGCTTTGCACAAGTGGCTTTGCGGGTGTCTGTCTCTCCCACCATAGTTAAGATTCAATTTACAATGAGCATCTTGACAACACTTGTATCAACGTTGTGGTCCTTGTTCGTAGGTAAGAACGGTCTTATGCGAAAGCCCCAAACCACGTAAAACATGCAAAGAAAATTAGAGGCGTCTAACTTGTTTTTGTAGGGGTTTTGTGATGTGATATGGCCATGATGTGATTGTGATTGTATTTGATGTATGCAATGATCCTTGTTGTAATATGGCAACCGGCAGGAGCCTAATGGTTGTCTTTAATTCTGTTAAGACCTACGTGTTTATTCATCTTATAATAGCTTTATTCCAAGTAGTAGTAATAGTTGCTAGTGATGATGGACAACGATGAAGCGGCGCCACTGACTTTGACGCAATGCTGGTGATGATGGAGATCATGTGCGTGCTTTGGAGATGGAGATCAAAGGCGCAAGAAGAAAAGGCCATATCATATCACACTAATTATGAATTGCTTGTGATGTTAATCCTTTCTGCATCTTGTATTGCTTAGATCGCAACGGTAGCATTATAAGATGATCCCTCTCACTAAATATCAAGTAATAAAGTGTTCACCCTTAGTTGGCACCATTGCTAAGACTCGTCGTTTCGAAGCATCTCGTGATGATCGGATGTGATAGATTCTATGTGTGCATACAACGGGTGCAAGCTAGATTTGCACATGCGGAAACTAAGGTTATCTTGACGAGCCTAGCATGTATAGACATGGTCTCGAAACACGGAATACCGAAAGGTAGAGCATGAGTCATATAAATGATATGATGAACATGAAGATTGTTCGCCGATGAAACTACATCTTCTCTCGTGAAGATCAGACTTGGTGTAGTGGACTTGGTTCGTGTAATCACTAAGACAATGTGAGGGATGTTGTTTTGAGTGGGAGTTCACCTAGTTAGTTTAAGAATTAAATTTGAACTCAATTTGTCATAAACTTAGTCTAAACTACTTGTAAATTGTTGTAGATTATGGCGACCCTCTCCATCAATTTCAATGCGTTCCTAGAGAAATAAAAGCTTAAGAACAATGGAAGCAATTTCTCGGACTTGTTCCGTGGACTGAAGATCGTCCTCAGGGATGGTCAGTTGACCTATGTGCTCAAAGCACCGCTAGGTGACCCACCTGCAGATAATGCCACCGATGACGAAAAGAATGTTTTCGCCACTCGAAAAAATCATTACTCCACAGTTCAGTGTGACATCCTGTACGGTTTAGAATCGGAGCTCCAAAAGCGTTTTGAGCACCACGACCCGTTCGAGATCATTAAGGAGCTCAGGCTAATTTTTGAGACTCGCACGGCCATGGAGAGCTATGAGGCCTCCGAAGAATTCTTTAACTGTAAGATGGAAGAGGGAAGCTCCGTTAGCGAGCACGTGCTCACCATGTCTGGGTACGCTAAGAAGCTCCAAGAGTTGGGAATATCGATTCCTAATGAATTGGGGATTCACCGTCTCCTTCAATCACTGCCACCAAGTTACAAGAACTTTGTGATGAATTACAACATGCACTGCATGAACAAGACGTTGCCTGAACTGTCGTCCATCCTGAAAACTGCTGAAGTGGAGATCAAGAAGGAGCACCAAGTGTTGATGGTCAATAAGACCACCAATTTCAAGAGACGGGGCAAGCCTAAGAACAAGGGCAACTTCAAGAAGGACGGCAAGAAAGCTGCTGCACCTGCTAAGAAGCCCAAGGCTGGTCCTAAGCCTGAAACTGAGTGCTTCTACTGCAAGGGTGCTGGTCACTGGAAGCGTAACTGCCCCAAGTACCTGGCGGATCTGAAGAACGGCAACATCAAGAAGAAAGGTATATTTGATATATGTGTTATAGATGTGTATCTTACTAGTAATCGTAGTAGTGCCTGGGTATTTGATACTGGTTCGGTTGCTCATATTTGTAACTCGAAACAGGAGCTGCAGAATAAACGAAGACTGGCAAGAGACGAGGTGACGATGCGCGTTGGAAATGGCTCCAAGGTTGATGTGATCGCCGTCGGCACGCTCCCTCTACATCTACCTTCGGGATTAGTTTTAAATTTGAATAATTGTTATTTGGTGCCTGCGTTAAGCATGAACATTATATCTGGATCCTGCTTATTGCGAGACGGTTACTCTTTTAAGTCCGAGAATAAAGGTTGTTCGATTTATATGAGTAATATCTTTTATGGTAATGCACCTGAGATGAATGGTTTATTCTTACTGAATCTCGATAGTAGTGATACACATGTTCACAACATAGATGCTAAACGAATAAAATTGAATGATAATTCTACATACATGTGGCACTGTCGTCTTGGTCACATTGGAGTGAAGCGTATGAAGAAACTCCATTCAGATGGACTTCTTGAATCACTTGATTTTGAATCACTTGAAAGTGCGAAGCATGTCTAATGGGAAAAATGACTAAGACTCCATTCTCTAGTACAATGGAGCGAGCTACAGACTTATTAGAAATAATACATACCGATGTGTGCGGTCCAATGAGTGTAGCACCGCGTGGTGGATATCGTTATGTTCTCACTTTCACGGATGACTCAAGTAGATATGGGTATGTCTACTTTATGAAACATAAGTCCGAAACTTTCGAGAAGTTTAAGGAATTTCAAAGTGAAGTGGAAAATCATCGTAACAAGAAGATTAAGTTTCTGCGTTCTGACCGCGGAGGTGAATATCTGAGTTATGAGTTTGGCATGCATTTAAAGAAATGTGGAATACTTTCACAGTTGACACCGCCGGGAACACCACAGCGTAATAGTCTATCCGAACGTCGTAATCGAACTCTCTTAGATATGGTTCGATCTATGATGTCTCTTACAGATTTACCGTTATCCTTTTCGGGCTATGCATTAGAGACAGCCGCATTCACTTTAAATAGGGCACCATCTAAATCCGTTGAAACGACACCATACGAATTGTGGTTTGGTAAGAAACCTAAGTTGTCGTTCCTTAAAGTTTGGGGTTGCGAAGCATATGTAAAGAAGTTACAACCTAATAAGCTAGAACCCAAAGCAGAGAAATGCGTCTTCATAGGATACCCTAAAGAAACAATTGGGTATACCTTCTATCATAGATCTGAAGGCAAAGTTTTCGTTGCAAAGAATGGATCCTTTCTTGAGAAGGAGTTTCTCTCGAAGGAGGTGACTGGAAGGAAAGTAGAACTCGATGAGGTTATTGAACCTTCTCTCAGATTTGAGAGTAGCGCAGCACCGGAAGATGTTTTTGTGCCGCCTGCACCAATTGGAGAGGAAGCTAATGATAATTAACATGAAACTTCAAATGAAGTTACTGCTGTACCTCGCAGGTCAACAAGGGTTCGTACCACTTCTGATTGGTATGACTCTGCCTTGAACGTCATGTTGGTGGACAACAATGATGACCCTGCGACGTATGAAGAAGCTTTGGTGAGCCTAGATTCCGACAAATGGCTAGAGGCCATGAAATCCGAAATGGGATCCATGTACGAAAACCAAGTGTGGACTTTGGTGGACTTACCGGATGGCCGTAAGGCTGTCGAGAACAAATGGATTTTCAAGAGAAAAACATATGCTGATGGTAATTTTACCGTCTACAAAGCTCGACTTGTCGCGAAAGGGTTCCGACAAATTCAAGGAGTTGACTATGATGCGACTTTCTCACCAGTAGCGAAGCTAAAGTCTGTGAGGATTTTGTTAGCAATTGCTGTATATTTCGATTATGAGATTTGGCAGATGGATGTCAAAACGGCGTTCCTTAATGGTGACATTGAGGAAGAGTTGTATATGGTACAACCCAAGGGTTTTGTCGATCCTAAAGATGCTGACAAGGTATGCAAGCTTCAGCGCTCTATTTATGGACTGAAGCAAGCATCCCGGAGTTGGAATCAATGTTTTGATAAAGTAATCAAAAAATTTGGGTTTATACAAACTTATGGAGAAGCTTGTATTTACAAGAAAGTGAGTGGGAGCTCTGTAGCATTCCTAGTACTATATGTAGATGACATATTGTTGATTGGGAATGATATAGAACTTCTTAATAGCGTCAAAACCAATTTGAATAATAGTTTTTCAATGAAGGATCTTGGCGAAGCGGCATACATTCTAGGCATCAAGATTTATAGAGATAGATCAAGACGCCTAATAGCGCTTTCACAAAGTACATACTTGGACAAAGTTCTAAAGAAGTTTAGAATGGAAGATAGCAAGAAAGGGTTCATGCCCATGTTGTCAGGTAAGACCTTGAGTAAAACTCAAAGTCCAGCTACAGCAGAAGATAGAGAGAAAATGAATAATATTCCCTATGCCTCGGCCATAGGTTCTATCATGTATGCCATGCTGTGTACAAGACCGGATATAGCACATGCTGTTAGTTTGACTAGCAGATATCAAAGTGATCCTGGAATGGAGCACTAGACAGCGGTCAAGAATATCCTAAAGTACCTAAATAGGACTAAGGATATGGTTCTTTCTTATGGAGGTGATGAACAGCTTGTTGTAAACGGTTACACCGATGCTAGTTGGAACACCGATCCGGATGACTCAAAGTACAGTCGGGATACGTATTTATTTTGAATGGTGCTGCAGTGAGCTGGAGGAGTGCGAAGCAAACTGTTGTGGCCAAATCTTCAACTGAATCGGAATACATAGCTGCTTCGGAGGCTGCACAAGAAGCTATATGGATGAAAGAATTCATTACTGAACTTGGCGTGGTTCCTAGTGCGTTGGACCCGATGGCCATCTACTGTGACAACATAGGTGCCATAGCTAATGCACAAGAGCCAAGGTCACATAGCAAGCTGAAGCACATCAAGCTACGTTTCCACGCTATTCGCGAGTATGTCCGAGATGGTGACATAAAGATTTGCAAAGTACACACTGATCTGAATGTGGCAGATCCGTTGACTAAACCTCTCCCTAGGGCAAAGCATGACCAACACCAGAACGCCATGGGTATTCGGTATATTACAATGTAATCTAGATTATTGACTCTAGTGCAGGTGGGAGACTGTTGGAGATATGCCCAAGAGGCAATAATAAAAGTGATTATTATTATATCTTTGTGTCTATGATGAATGTTTACATCGCATACTATAATTGTATTATTAGGAAACACTAATACTTGTGTGTTTTGTAAACATAAGAGAGTCCCTAGTAAGCCTCTTGTTGAACTAGCTTGTTGATTAATTGATGATCATGGTTTCCTGATCATGGACATTAGGATGTGATTAATAACAAGGTTATGTCATTAGGAGAATGATATGATGGACACACACCCATAGTAAGCGTAGCATAAGATCAAGTCATTAAGTTCGTATTGCTGTAAGCTTTTAAATGCATACTAACCTAATCCTTCGACCATGAGGTTGTGTTAATCACCATCACCGGATGGGTACTTTGATGACATCAAACACCGCTTCGTAACTGGGTGGTCATAAAGGTGTCATTGGGTATTCTGAAAGTATGTGTTGAAGCGCATGGACCAAGATTGGGATTTGTCCATCCATATGACGGATAGATATACTCTGGGCCCCTCGGTGGAATGTCATCCAGTTAGCTTGCAAGCATGTGACTGGGTCACAAGGGTTGACATATCACGGAACGAGTAAAGAGTACTTATCAGTAATGAGGTAGAACTAGGTATGGAGATACTGACGATCAAACCTCGGATAAGTATAGTATCGTGAGACAAAGGGAATTGGTTTCGTATGTAAATGGTTCAATCGATCGCGAAGTCATCGTTGAGTATGTAGGAGCCATTATGGATCTCCAGGTCCCGCTGATGGTTATTGATAGGAGATATGTCTCTATCATGTCTACATATTCACGAACCATAGGGTGACACACTTAAGGCTCGAAGTTGTTTTAAGTAGATATGGAATGTGCGTTGGAGACCGAATGTTGTTCGGAGTCTCGGAATGGATTCGGGACATCACGAGGAGATCCCGAATGGTCCGGAGAATAAATTCATATATTGGGGATCATTTTCTGAGTTAGGAAATGTTCCGGAGTATTTGTATGGAGATTCTAGAAGGTTTCGGAATGTTCTGGAAGGTTCTAGAGGATTTCTTGGAGTTTGCTTGAAAACCAAGAAAGGGTCAAAGGAAACCTAGTGGGGCAAGACACGGATTCGTGGGGGAGGAGGACTCCTCCCCCCTTCCCACCGCCGGCCATAGGAGGGGAGTCCTACTAGGACTCCCCCTCCCCAAGCGCGCCTCCCCCCTTAAATAGAAGGGCAGGGGTGCCCCCTCCTAGCCCTCTCCCATAACTCCCAATCTCTGCCACCTCTCTCCTCCACCTTTCTTCTGCACATGCATAGGCGAATCCCTGCAGAATTCTCTACTCCACCACCACCACCACGCCGTCGTGCTGCTCGGATTCCGTGGAGAAGATCTACTACCTCCGCTGCTCGCTGGAACGGGGAGAGGAAGGTCTGCTTCGACTCCGCACGTGTGACCGACTACAGAAGCGCTGCCAAAACGCGGCACCGGAAGGATCGTCCACTTGACCGACTGCGAAAGCGCTGCCGGAACGCGACGCCGGAAGGATCGTCCACACGATCTTGAGATCGGCAAGTGATCGACTACATCAACCACGAGATCTAATATCGTTAACACTTTCGGATCTACGAGGGTTAGTTCCTATCTATCTCGTTGCTCATGTCTAATAGATTAGATCTTGGCTTTTATCTAGATTAGATCTGGGGTTTTTTGTTCTTGCGGTAGAAATTTTTTGTTTTCCATGCTACGAACCCATCAGTTGAACCTATTGTCAGAACTCTCGGTGGTGGTTTCTGATATATTAAATGACCCCCTGATGGTTAGAAACTGAGAATGTTCTTTCGTGATAGTTGGAAAGTCACACCAATGTCATTGTTTACTAGAAGAAGCAGATGCACCCGTCTAACTCTAAAAAGACATTTAATTCAAGAGAAATCTATCACGCTAACTAGTGCTCAAGTCTGACCTAATTTTGTTATGTTTTCAAGGTGCAAAATATTAAATGACATATTAAATGAAGTTGAACCTAATTGTCAAAACTATCGGTGGTGGTTTGTGACATATTAAATGACCCCCGATGGTTGGAAATTGAGAATGTTCTTTCGTGATAGTTGGAAACTTACACCGATGATATTGTTTACTACAAGAAGATGCACCATCTACCTCCGAAAATACATTTAATTCAAGAGCAATCTATCATGCTTACTTGTATCTCAAGTTTGACCTAATTTCGTTAAATCGATAGGAAGTCAGTGAAGTGCGATGTTAGCAAGAAAGCTTAAAATGGAATTATAACAAACTGCGGTCCACTTTGTGTGATATTTGGGGTTGTTGCATTTTCTTCTAACTGTGGTAGGTCCCGTAGGAGTGAGGTGCTCAGTTAACACGGTCAGTGGAAGTATAAATTAGATCCAGGACCTCATAAAAATGAAAATTACATCCAAGTCCATCTATTTAGCACAAGGTCCCTGAAACTAAGAAATGGAGTGTGTTTTCAGGTTTGCACATACTAGCATTCATTGTGCTAAACACTATGAATAGAATCTTCTAGATGCTAAGAATGAAAAAGAAGATCCAGCGGTTAGCAATGTCTGGATTTGCCAGTCTTGATACAACGGTCAACGTTCAAAGTTATCCGTACACTATATAATGATATGGTATTGTAAGAGAAAAGACAAGATAAAGATAAGATAACAAGTAATGTGAATGCCTGATCTTTTGAATAACCTTCCCTCCCGATTTTTGGGAAGCAATTGAAAATTTCGAAACCGGAAAACTTTGAATTTTTTTGCCGCCAAGGACCAAAGTGGTTTCCTTCCTATGACTCCTGCTACTCCACACCAACATGGCTACCGAACATGAGACATAGAGCCACCATACCAAAGCACACGTGCGCAGCGCCACGCTGTGGACGAGGGAGAGCTCAGTCGGGCGGTGTGTGAGGGGAGAGGGGAGGAGAGATGAGAGGCAGTAAAGAGGAGAGAAAACACACAATTTGATTGCGTAGATCCTAAGAAATTTACTACTAGTAGAGTATACATTGTAAGGCGGCAGGAGTACCTCGTTTGAGGAACTCATCATAACTTTGCTCTGACATCCAACTGCCTTGAACTCCTATTATTCTCTCTTTGCTACCGCCTCTTCCCCTACCTACGTTTTATTTTCTCACTCAAATGACTTTTGGAGGTCAACAAAATCAGGTCAAATATGAACTAGAATGTCTAGAAAGTGGTAGATTGCTATCGAAGTTCTACAAAAAGCTTTTGGAGGTACCCATTAGGCAGTTAATATATTAGAAACAATCGGGAATTTTGACCAATTCAACTTCCTGCTAAAAACTTGTATCTTGACAATTTTGAACCCATTTTAAAACAATCACATGTAATAAAGAAAAATAGAAAAACAAATATTTATGCATGACATCCTATCACGTCAAGTGTACAGCCTGCTAGGAAACTAATAACCGTGGGATTTGACAACTTTTGAAAAACCAGCCCCGCCATATTGTCCCACCATGTAAGAATATTATTCGGTTTCAACCCTGATGACCAAAAAGATCATGGCCATATCGACATCATAGTTAATGTACCGTTCCCACATTAATTCGGTACATGGGTGCATCTTGGCGTAGTAGGCAATGTTTCCTGTGGAAAAACAAAGGAACAGGGAAAACACAGTATTATTAGAATGTCAAGTCCAATTGAATCCTACAAGATTTGGAGCCTACGAGAATTTTCTTAAAGAAGTGTTTAATTCATAGGAAAGTAAAGGAATTGTAACATGAGGTTGAGGTAGATTGTTTTTATAATTTTACGGAAGACATGTGCATGGCATCCTTTTGCATGTATCAGATGCCATGCAAAATGATAAACTCGAGTTTTGACAACTTTTAAAAACTAGGTTCACAAAATTGTCCTGCAATGCGTATGAACAGGTTTCGAGTCGGACGACCAAGGTCAATGACATATCCTATGATCCACATCATAGTTTATGGTAATTTTCCCATATTATGTAGATTTGTGCATCTTGGCATGGTAAACAGTATTTTGCCAAGGGGAGTTTCCTAGAAGTATTATGAAAAGAGACAATCTCAATTTTCCAAGTGACTGGATTTTTTACAAAAACTAGACCGTTGTTTTCTATAAAGCAAATAGTAGTACTAGGAAAAATATGGATCGATATGGAGGGAGAAAACAAAGAGCTATTGTAGAAGAGATTATGGGGTTAGAGAAGGCAGTCTGAGAGGGCAGCAGCGAAGAGCTGTTGAAGTTGGTTCAATGTCAGAGCAAAGTTATTAAGAAAAGCGATAGACATAGATCCGATGTAGTACCATGGTACACACGCCCAGCTCCACGCTATGAACGAGGGAGAGATCATCTGGAGGATGGACATGATGCAGCAAAGGAGAGAGTAGTATACAATTTATTTTCCTTGCATAGAGGAGTATCACACTATAAGGCTGCAGGAGTGAGCACCACGCTGATTTTCTTTGTTAAGAAAGTACAAGTTCTAGTACTCCGATCTGTACAAAGAGTATGCCTCGGCTAGTGGGTGTAGAATGAGATCCAGACCCGACTGCTTTTCCATGCTTATTTTCAGGGCCCTTTGTATTAAATATGTGGACTTGGATGTAATTTTCTCTTTTTTAGGTCCTTAATTCATGTAACATGCACTTCCGTTAACCGTGTTAAGTTGTTTACTGGAGAATCTTACTCCTTCTAAGCCCACCCTATAGTTGAAAAATTCCAGCACCCCACATTTCAGACAAAGTGGACAATGCTTTTCTTACAATTCCCTAGTTTTAGCATTTTTCAAGATTTCTAGCTAATTTGCCCATGGACTTTATGTCGATTTAACAAAATTAGATCAGATATGAACTACAAGTAAGCACGATAGGGTTTACTCTTGAATTTTACAATTGTCATTTGAAGGTACCAACGATGTCAATTTACCAAGAACTAGCGTGAGTTTTGAGAAAGGCAAGTAACTTCATGCCTACAAATTTGATAATGTTTTCAAGACATGGAAATAAAACAAAAAAATTATAACAAAACAAATACTTTCATGTGGTGTCCTCTGATGCATATTACTTGTCATGGTTACCATTTTCATGGCACGTAGTGCACGCGACATGATAGGTCATCATGCGTAAATCTTTTATTTTTTGTTTATTTCTTTATTTCATTAAATCGACAAAAAAGTCACTAAAGTGTGCGAAGTTAGCTAGGAAGTTTGAAAAATACTAGTACTAAAAACATGGGAATTATAACCACATGGTTTACTGTATCTGATAATTGGGTGGTGGCATTTTCTTTTAACTTCGGAGTGTGTTTTGAGGTTTGCGCATACTAGCGTTTACCATGCTAAAGAATGGAAAAGAAGATCCAACGGTTAGCAATGTTTAGATTTGTCAGTCTTGATCCAATGGTCAATGTTCCGTACACTATACATTGGTATGGTATTATAAGAGATAGACAAGATAAAGATAAGATAAGAAGTACTAGGAATGGCCGATCTTTTGAATAACCTTCCCTCACGCTGTTTGGGAAGTAAGTGAAAATTTCGAAAACCGGAAAAGTTTGATTTTTCTTTTTGCCGTTAAGGACCAAAGTGGTTTTGTTACCACTATATAGTGAACAAATAACTTTCAATGTTGATCGTTGGATTAAGACTCACGAATCCCAACATTTCTAGCCGTTGGATCTTCTTTTCCACTCTAGCATCTAGAAGATTCTATTGATAGTCTTCAGCATAATAAATGCTATGCACAAACCTCAAAACACACTTCTCCATCATAATAGAATCTTCTCCCTCGTTTCTCTAGACCATGTTATCCAAAATTTCATGTGTTAGGTAGCTAATAATAATTTACTTCTACATGATGATACAAAGTACAAGAAATAAATATACACCCATACTTTATAGGTATTGATCAAATTTGTAGTTTTTTGTGTTTTACCAATTATAATTTTATATAGTGATGATATGTTATACGTCTACTATCCGAGTCTCACGTGCAGGGCACGTGCAACTTACTAGTAAATATGTATGTGCTATTATGTTGTATGTATGACATACTCGCCCCACCTGTTAGCACACACATACAACCAAACATTACGATTGATATATCTTATCTTATCTTACCATCTTACCACTATATAGTATACAAATAACTTTGAATATTGACCATTGGATCTAGACTCGCGAATCTCAACATTTCTAGCTGTTGGATCTTCTTTTCCATTCTAGTATCTAGAAGATTCTATCGATAGTCTTCATCGCAATGAATGCTATGCACAAACCTCAAAACACACTTCTCCATCATTCTAGAGCTTCTCCCTCATTTCTCTGGACCATGATACCAAAATTTTCAAATTTTAGATAGCTAATAATCGTTAACTTCTACATGATATACAGTCAAGGAAAAAAATAGCATGCTATTTCTACACTATAGCGGCGCTATAAGCATACCTGGGAGGTGAACGCTACGCTATGTAAAATCTTCTCGCTATGACGCTAATAACGCTTTAGCGGCGCTAAATACGCTATAAAGTCACAACGCAATAGCTTCGCTAAAAAATGTATGAATATAGCACCATCCAATAAGCCCATTCAGCCCACGAGTCCACCAAGCCCAACACTATGCCTCTAAACCTAGCTCAACTCAACCCTATTCCCCAGTTCTCCCTCCCCACATAACGGTGGCAGCTGCTGACAGGCTGCAATGCCCGTCTCCTCCAGGTCCAGTCGGTCGGCCGCCTCCGCTTGGCACATCCACTAGATGTAGTGAAGCACCAGGACGAAACGCATCTCAAGTCCTCAACCAGTGAGCTAACCTGGCACAGGTTTTCTCCTCCAACTTGTACTGCACCGGATGTCAAGTAAACTATGTTGTTTCTCCACTATTAGTCAATTGGTTATGCATGTATTACTCCAAAAAAATAGCTGCTGAAATCCCTAGTAATACGTGTTATACCTTAATTTTTATATCTTTTTACACATGCTATTTTGAAAAATAGTGCGCTATTAGCACGATATAACTTGCATAGCGTCTGGAGAAAGACCACGCTAAAAGAAATAGCACGCTATTTTTTTCCTTGTATACAGTACAATGTACAAGAACCAAATATACACCCATACTATATAGATATTGATCAATTTATAATTTTTTCATCTTTACATATTATAATTTTATATAATAATGATATGTCAGACGCCTATTATCTAAGTCGCACGTGCAGGGCACGTGCAACTTACTAGTACTTCTTAGTATGTACTGCTCCTACCTCCTACTACTTCACACCAACGCGGATGCCGAACATGCCAGAGACACATAGACGTCGTACCAAGGCACACGTGTGCAGCGCCAGCTGTGGATGAGGGAGAGATCAGTCCGGCCGGTGCACGAGGGGAAAGGGGAGGAGAGATGGAGGATAGCGAAGGAGAGAGAAAACACACAATTTGTTTTGTGTGCATATGTCCTGAAATTTACTACTAGTAGAATATAGTACACTGTAAGGCTGCAGGAGTACCTCATGTCAGGAACCCATCATAACTTTGCTCTGACATCGAACCGCCTTCAACTCCTCTTCACTTCTGCCCTCTTTCCCTGCCTACGTTTTATTCTCTTGGCTTGTACAGCGTGTGGACAGAGGTGAGCATATGTCTAAGCAAAGAAATATACGTATTTCCTTTTCCCTAATAAGGGCATCCGTAATGTATAAAAAAGTAGATGTTAAGACATACTATGTGGCATCCGCTAAGGTTCACCTTATACATTGTGAAGAAAATAAAGTTATCTTTAAGACTAAGGTGCACCTCAAGCTTGTAGGTTTTGCATAGAGAATAGAAAAATCATTTCCCCTCTCTCCCTATTTCATGTGATCAATTTCAAAAGGGGCTCAAAATTTTCAAGATGCAAAATCTTAGCTGGAGGTCGAACCTATCGTCAAAACTCTTTTCGTTTTCTGATATTAACTGACCGCTCGATGGGTACCTCCAAAAATGTTTTTCATAAATCTTTCAAATCAACCTACAATTTATTACTTGTAGTTCAAATTCGAACTTATTTCGATACATCGACATGAAGTCATTCAAGTGGGCGGAATTATCTAGGAGCTTGAATACTCATAAAACATTGGAACCGCAAGTACAACATGCTGTTGATCCATGTTATATGTGTGAAAACTTGGCTTGTGGCATTCAGATCCAATATTCTTCGCACTTTCTTTACAACAAAGAATGATCTCATCATCACTTAGAAAATTGAGAATGTTCTTTCCTAGTAGTTGGACACTCACACTAACGGCATTGCTTACTATACAAGAAGATGCACTCATGTACCTCTGAAATGACATTTAATTTCAGAGCAATCTATCATGCTTACTTGTAGCTCAAGTTTAACCTAATTTCATTAAACTGTGAAGATGCAAAATCTTAGCAAGAAGTTGAACTTATCGTCAAAACTTATGGTGGTTTATGCTATGTTAATTGACCGCCCGATGGGTACCTCCAAAAGCTTTTTCATAAAACTTTAAAAGGAACCTGCAATTTAAATGTAGGTCAACTTTGACCTAATTTCGATACATCTACATAAAGTCATTCAACTGGACGGAGTTAGCTAGGAAGATCAAAAACTCTTCAAACATGGGAATCGTTAGTAAAAAGCATGCTGACCCACTATATATGTCTAAAAACATGGCTTGTGGCATTAAGATGAAATATTCTTCGGGCTTTTTGCGGAAAATAACAATCTCGTCATCACTCGGAAAATTGAGAATGTTTTTTCCTGATAGTTGGATACTCACACCAACAACATTATTTACTACAAGAAGATGTACTCATCTACCTCTGAAATGACATTTAATTCAAGAGCAATATATCGCTCTTACTTGTAGCTCAAGTTTGACCTAATTTCGTTAAGCTGTTAAAATGACATTTTAATGTATAGGTTCGTAGAGGTTCACTCCAAATCTACACACTAAAAGATGACTAGATACATAACCTTCACAAACCTAAAACATCTTATATTTTGAAATGGAGGGAGTATTACGTACTGTACTGCGAGTAAGCTCCACTGTTTAGACAGTTTTTAAACAAGATGATCTGTGGGACCTACTAAACTAAAGATGCTAACTTTTGCATAAGATTTTTATAGCTTAGTCTTACACTGTCAAGTGGGCCCATTATTTGCTTTTTTCCTTAGCGCATCCGCAAAGTCTAAAAAACACACCTTAAGGCCTATATAGCATTCGCTAAGGTTCACCTTATAAATTATGGAGAAAATAAAGTTGCCTCAAGCTTGTGGGTTTCCCACAGATAATAGAAACATCATTTCCCCTCTCTCCTCTCTCTTGCATGGAGCAATATGACAAGCTTTGTGGGTCCTATCTTGTGGCAAATATTGACCTTATACATTGTGATAATCTCCATATAAGCTGGGGGGTCCTACATTACAGATGCCCTTAGACACTCGTGCATTGTACTCCCCTCCCCGCCGAGATAGACTCGTGGGTCCTAAACTATGATGTAGATATGGATAAGACCTTGATTGGTCGCTCAAGCCAATTTGTCATTATGTAAATACTAATCGGTGCTGGCATTTTTCAAAACTATTGTTGGCCCATGATATATTGGCCGTATGTGTTCCTTCAGAAGAATTTCGGAAATTTTTAAGAGTAATAGTATACCGCGCTCAGATGTATTCAAGTTTGACCTAATTTTGTTTTATTTGCATAGAGTCATTTAAGTGCGTGGAGCTTTGGCTTGGAAGTTTGAAAAATCCTTAAACTTGGAAAACTGTAAGAAAGAATTTTCCACTTTGTACGAAAATTTGTTGGGGGCATTCTTTGTTCTTTAATTTATTCTATCAGTAAAATACCTGAAAAACTCACTTAACGGTATGGCCTACTATACAATGTACTTCGTGTGAACTTTCTTGGGTTTCAAGCCAAATTACCAAGGTCATGAACATACTCTATATATCTTCATCAATATAATAATGGTATGTCCATATTTTCGTAAGGTTGGTGCATCTTAGCATGGTAAAGAAGTAAAAGTTTTTTCAAAATGAGGTACGGTTAATATGGCTAAATTAGAGTTCATAGCATGTGCCATTTATTTACTAGTACATAAAGTGGTTGGATAAATTACATGTTATATTTTTCAGGCTTAATTTTCTACCTCATTTAACCCACTCAGACGACTTTCCATCGATTTGACGAATTAGGTTTAATTTAATAATCTACAAGAAGTGCATGAGAGCAAGTTCAATAGTATAATCGAGTTTTAGGTATAACAAAGTGACACGTCGTTTACTACCATCCTTATACCAGCATATACAATACCTAGCGATTAAAAACAGCTAGCATTATGATGCAACAACCTCATCAAAAAGCAAGAAGATTGAACATGAATAAAGTGAAAAACCTTTATTTGTTTGCTTGAAAAAATCCTAAAACTTGGAAATTATAAGAAAGCATGGTACACTTTGGCTGAAAATTGCGGTGGTGGCATTCTTTATTTATTGTTTGGAACTAGAGGTTATGGAGCAGCGAGACACTTCTGCTATCATGCTAGGGTTTATTATCGTTGCAAGGTGGTTTGAGGACCTTTTTGTAATTATTGTTACCTTTGAGCCTTTTTTTGTACTGGTGTTGATGATTATTTTGAATTTTGGAACAGAAAAAAGGTTGCTTGAAGTAGATCGGTGTGTTGTACCAAGGCACATGTGCGCAGCGCCACAATGTGGACGAGGAGGAGACAAGCCAGACTGTGCACCCGCGGCTACAGAGAAGAGATCAATGGAGGATGGATGGTGAGAGGTAGCGAAGGAGAGAGAAAACACAACTTGTTTTGCGTGCATATACTAGTAGGTCCATAAATTTACTACTAGTGGAGTGTACCTTGTACCTCGTGTCAGTAGCCCATCATAGCTTTTCTCTGACATCGCACCGCCTTTAACTCGTCCTCTTCGCTGCTCTTGCGCTGCCTCTTTTTTTTTGAAAGTCTCGCTCTACCTCTCTTTTGTTCTTTTACTTGTGTACCTCAAGTTTGACCAAATTTCATTAAATTGTCAAGAAGCAAAATCTTAGTAAGAAGATAAACCTGTTGTCCAAACTCACGGTGGTTTCTGATATATTAATTGATCCTTGATGGGTACCTCCAAAAGCTTTTTTGTAAAAATTTCCAAGAAACATACTATTTACTTGTAGTTCAAATTTGAAAGATGCAACAGTACATAATAAGACAGGAAAATATCACATATTCATATTCAGCAGAACTTGACAGATTCAGTTCCATTTCAAAGTGACCAATTTAGCAATACAGGCACTGAAATTCCCAAGATCTGTATGCCAGTGATTCAGCAAGTCCAAGTCGTGTCCGGGTAGCGCTTGCTTTCCATCCTGGCAAGCTTCTCTCATTTTACCGTCGCCTGTGGCCACTCGTAATAGGCTTCCGCCTGTGCACCATCAGCAAGACTAATGTAAAATTTAAAGATCTTTCCAAAAAATCCACCTCTCCGATTACGTAGTGAATCTATATATATATATAGATATCCCATTGTATTTGATGCACTTCATCAGCAAGATCTGGAAAAAGTGAGCACCACGCTGATTTCCTTTTTGGTAAGCAAGTAGTTGTTGTTATAGTACAAATGGTATGCCTCGGCTAGTGGGTGGAGAAGGAGATGTAGTCCTGACTACTTTTCCATGCTTATTTTTAGGCCCCTTTATTCTAAAATATGTATTGGGTGTAATTTTCTCTTTTTCGAGGTCCTTTATGTAACATGTACTTCTACAAACCGTGTTAAGTTGTTAACTGAAGCATCTCGCTCCTTCTAGGCCAAACCTACTTGAAAAGGTGCCACCACTATACATTTCAGACAAAGTGGACCATGCTTTCTTATAACTTCCTAGTTTTAGAATTGTTTCAATATTCCTAGCTCTCTAACTATGCACACTAGTCCCGGTTCATCCCGACTCCAACAGCAAGGAGGCCAGGGCAGCTCTAGTCCCGGGTCGTTCCGGACCTCTAGTCCCGGTTCATGATACGACTCGTCACTAGAGGACTCGCGCTAGCCAGCTCCACGTGCGGGAGTCTGTAGTCCCGGTTTGTATCACTGGCCGAGACTAGAGGTTAATCACTAGTCCCAGTTTGTAATACCAACCGGGACTATTGGTTTCTATATATAATTGGTCTTCGTCCATGCCCGAGCTCATGGCCATTCTTCCTACAAGCAAGTCGATTTCATGCCCATTTTCCCCAAGATTTGTCAAAATTTGGTGGCAATCCCTAAATCCAAGGTTTTAAAAGGTTAACCTTCATCCTTTCATCTCTCATTGTTAGTTTAGCTCAATCCTCTATATGTAGAGATGCATTTCATGCTCTAGAAGTAGAGGGAATTTTAGATGTGTAATTTTAGGCAAATTTTGATTAGACAAAAAGTTACTAAAAATTGAAATGTGTAATTTTAGAGTTTCAGAGCACAGAATGGAATGAGGTTTTCACTGGTAGATCAATAATTAAAAACTCCACATTTTTCATGTTAATTGTTTTGTCAAATTCAAAAATTGATCCATGAAAATTTTGAAAATTCAATTTTTAAGATTTCAACAAGTAAATGAAGTGAGGAAATAGGGTTTTCAATAGTTAGATAGATAGATAGAATCCACATTTTTAATGTGTTCCAAACTAAGATATAGATAGAATCCACATATATTGAAAATGATATTGAGCTTGGAGTCCATCACATTAATACAAGATAGATAGAAAGAATCCAAATTAATACAAGTTCATCTCATATTATTATTGCAAAAATTACTCCCAAACTAAATCCAAAAAACCCTTAAATTATACTTTTATTAGATAGATATTTCTTTTATGAACATTTAGATCTGATATATATATATTTTTATTAGATAGATATTTCTGTTATGAACATGTTTATATGATATATTTTTTTTAGATAGATATTCTTTTATTTCTTTTATTTAACATTGTAATATGCAATAAGGCAGGAACCATAGTTTGTAGAAAAAATTAGAAATAATTTTTGTAAGGACCTTTAGTCCCATTTCATACCAGGAACCGACAGGCTGCCTAACTCCGCCACGTTGTCCTCCTCTCCATCGCCGTCTGCCATCGCCATCGCCGTCCTCGCGTCGCACTGGGTCACTGACGAGGGGTTAGCTCATCATGGCCGATCACATATGGACTTAGGTTCGAGGAAGTGGGGAGTGCTGGAGGCATCGATCGGCTAGCATACAAACACAGAGGGACGCAAGGTTTACCCAGGTTCATGCCTCGTAGAGGACCCTACTCCTACTTGTCTGCTCTTGGAATTATCGAGCGAGTCGAAAGTTACAGGGGGTCTGCAGATGCAATCTGGTGATGGTGTGGAAACTAGGGTTGTGATCGTCCTCCTTGGTGCCTCCTCCTAGACTTTATATAGATAGGCTAGGTCTCAGGATAGCAGGCCGAGTCGGTTACATATTAGGGTTTTCCCTTTAAACTTCTATCTTAAGTTTGCCATGTGCCGCAAGCAGTCGAAGTCTCCTGGGTCACCCCAATTTTGGCTAGGCCTTAGCAACGCCGTGGGCTTCTTCATTTACTGTACTGTATATGCCAAGCTCGAGTACCTATAAGGTATGCCCATGTCAGTAGCCCCTAGTGTCCGGTTGAATTGCAGATTCGAGTGGAGACTTTATGAAGCCTTCGAGTGCATAGTCGAGCATGTTTTCGAGTGGTCTAATTTGTATCATAGGGATTGTTGATATATGTGCCTGATTCATCCGATGTATCGGGATCAGTTAACTGCCTTAGAGTAAAATAACGCAATCTACTCAAACTCGAGTCCCTGGACTCGAATTCAAAAAAGTGCTAGAGTAATTCGACTTAGGCTGCGGAGGTCTTATAAAGTCAAATCCTAGTGTATAAGTGTGAGCACTCGATGTGTCTACCAAGGCTTATTTCATCGTGCCTGTAGACACGGTTTATATCTTGTAGAGTGCAGTAGGTGTGTTTGCCAGGCCTTCTTCAGGTCTTATCTTCACGCTGCAAGCGTGGCATCCGATTTTTTTTCATTGTGGAGATGATTCGGGTGGCCTAGGAGACGTAGTCTCTTTCTAGGGAAAATTTAAGGCAGAGTCACCAAAGCTTTCGAGTGTGGACATAGTCAACACATAGTTATGTATAAGAAAAGATCATAGGGTGCACGACCAACGCTCCGTATGGGAGTAGCCCCCGAGTGCCTATTTGAGTCGTATACTCGGGTGGGGACTATAAATATTTTGCGACTACTGTCATCTTTTGCTTGTTTCAGTCGAATATGCTTTCAGCACTCCCTATGGGAGTAACCCTGAGTCCACATTCGAATCATTGATTCGAGTGAAGGGTTTTTGAGAGAAAATATATACTCACAATGCTTGGAGGTCTGTAAAGTTCATCAAGTGTGTGGCTAGCGCTCATGTTAGGAGTAGCCCCCGAGTGCTTGGTCAAGTCGAAGACTCGAGTAAGGACTAGTGTAGTCAAAAGATGTTCCTGCTTGAGTTTAGTGACGTCAGTGCTATCAATGTGATGAGCTCAGTTGCCCACGTGAGCGGTTTTGATGGGACGTGACAAAAAGTGGGTCCCATTTCTGACTTGGATTTGACCAGGCATGCGCAATCTTTGGTTTTAACTACGTCTCCTCGATTCTCGCGCATAATGGGAGGAGTGGAGCGACGGTTCGCAGTTTACACTACCACGCGTCGACATTGATTTGTGCCACGTGTTTGGCTAGTTTGCTCCTGACCGTTGGATGGCATATTCCGTTAGGTTAAGTAGAGATCTGATGTGCGGTAATTTCCCCATAACTCATCTTCTTTCTCGCTCACTGCCTCCATTGCTGCTCCTCGCTGCTCCATTGCTTGCACCCTCTTGCAGTGCTGGACGGCCTTCGCACTTTTCCCAGCTACTTTCTGCGCTCCCACCGCAAGCACCAAATGGGGAAAAAGAGAGGTACTTCTGCCACTAGATCTATGGCCGCCACTGTTGCGGCCAAGAAGAAAAGCATTGCCACCATGGGCACCAGCACTACCGCCGCGGATAGGAAGAAGAAAGGCCGAGGTAGGCGCATCACGAATGGGTCGTGGCGGCGGTGCTTTTCTTCTTGGCCGCAACAATGGCGGCCACAGATCCAGCGGCAGAAGCACCTCTCTTTTTCCATTGTTATGGACTTCCGGCGTTATGACGAGGGGTTAACTCATCAATGCCCATTGTTATGGACTTAGGTTCGAGGAAGAGGGGTGCACTGGAGATCTCGTTTGGCTAATAGACAAGCAACACGGGACACGATGTTTACCCAGGTTCAGGCCCTTGGAGGGAAAACCCTACTCCTGCTTGTCTGCTCTTGATTGATGATGATCCAAAGGATTACTAGGTCGCCAATGGCGGTGGATGCACATATTAGATCTGGAGAGTGTTTTCTAGATCTATTGTCTATTGTGGGAGATCGTAGATCTATTGTGTATGCGAGAATCGTAGATTTGTCTATTGGAGTGTCTCATCGTTGGACCCTCCTAGCCTTTATATATGGGGAGGCTAGGTCTCAGGTACCGATACGAGTTGGTTACAAGTTAGATTCGATCTCTAGTTTTGAGCCTTCCTTGTCTTGCGTGCTTGGAGTCTGTGCATATGAGCTTCGTACCACCCGAACTATCTTGGGATTCGTGGACCTTGGTAGGTTGTCGAGTGGGCCTTTCATTGGGCCGCACCAGGTAGGCAGTAGTCGGTTGCCTGTTGGGCATACCTATGTCAGGAGCCCCCGAGTGTCCAGTCGAATCATAGATTTGGGTGGAGACTCAAAAGTCTCAAGATTCGCCTTTGGAAGTCGCATTCGACCATTGTTTCGAGTGCGAAGCACTTCACCCGGATGTTCATCGGGTAAGCTGGATTCATAGTAGTTCATAGGGATGTTGGTAAACGTGCCTGGTTTGATTGATGGATCAGGACCAGTTAATTGCTCTCGGGCAAAAACAAAGCTACCAACTCAAACTCGAGTCCCTGAACTTGAATTCGGAAATTGCAGGCGTGGTTCGACTCATGCCACAGAGGCCTTACTGAGCCGAACTCCAGTTGATAAGTATGTGTACCCAACGCGTCTGTCGGGATTTTCATCATGTCGTAGACACGGTATTTTTCTGGTAGAGCGCAGCGGATGCGGTTGCCAGACCATCAGAATGTATCTGTAAGTCTTATCTTTATGTTGTAGACGCAACATCCAAATTTTTATCAACGCGGAGGTGTTTCGGGTGGCCAAGGAGACGTTGTCTCTGAACTTGACATTGGCATGTAAGTGGGGCGGAGTCGCCAATGAGTTTGATTTTGTAAGCGAGTCGACACTGTGGACACAGTTGACACAATGGACTATAGGGTGCGCGACCAGCGCTCCCTATGGGAGTATCCCCTTACTGTCTGTTCGACTCAAGGAAGTACTTCGGACGATTTTGTGAATGCCCTCAATGCACTTTTTCGAATGCACGACCAGCATGCCCTATGGGAGTAGCCCCCGAGTCCTTAGTTGAATCATGGATACGAGTGATGATTTGAAGCGTGCCACTAGAATATTTTGTATATGCACGTCCAGCGCTCCAGTTAGGAGTAGCCACCGAGTGTCTGGCAGAGTCGTAGACTCGGGCAGAGACTCGAGACTTGTATCTTGTAGATGCAATTGAAAATCATGCGAGGAGAAACCACTGACCCAGAAGTGCATCGAGTCAGCGTCTCATCCACAAGGAGCCAAGAGTCAATGATGTAGTCAAAGTCATGCGGCAATTAGCCGGGTGAGTCGAGGATGCAGATGGAGTCGACACGGTCATTTCTATCGGGTGCACGACCAATGTCGCATGTGTGTAGCATCAAGCGATGCAACCATCCAAGGAGGTACTTGACTCGGGTCTTGAGTGTATTGATGGGTTCGTAGCATGGAAAACAAAAAATTTCTACCGCAAGAACGAACAAAACCTAGATCTAATCGAGATAAAAGCCAAGATCTAATCTATTAGATATGAGCAATGAGATAGATAGGAACTAACCCTCGTAGATCCGAAAGCGTTAACGAGATTAGATCTCGTGGTTGATGTAGTCGATTACTTGCCGATCTCAAGATCATGTGGACGATCCTTCCGGCGTCGTGTTCCAGCAGCACTTCCGCCGTCGGTCAAGTAGACGATCCTTCCGGCGCCGCGATTCGGCAGTGCTTCCGCAGTCGGTCACACGTGCGGAGTCGAAGAAGACCTTCCTCTCCCCGTTCCAGCGAGCAGCGCAGGTAGTAGATCTTCTCCACGGAATCCCAGCAGCACGGCGGCGTGGTGGTGGTGGTGGAGTAGAGAATTCAGCAGGGCTTCGCCTATGCCAGTGCAGAAGATGGTGGAGGAGAGAGGCGGCAGAGATTGGGTGTTATGGGAGCAGGGGAGGAGGGGGCGCCCCTGCCCCTCTATTTAAAGAGGGGAGGCGCCTAGGAAGGGGGAGTCCTTGTAGGACTCCCCTCCCTTGTATGGCCGGCGGATTGGAGGTGGGGGGGAGGAGTCCTCCTCCCCCACGACTCCGTATCTTGACCCACCAGGACTCCTTGATCCCTATCTTTATTTTCAAGCAAACTCCAAGATATCTTCTAGAACCTTCCGGAACATTCCGAAACCTTCTAGAATCCTCATACAAACACTCCGGAACATTTCCTAACTCATAAAATGATCTCCTATATATGAATCTTATTCTTCGGACCATTCCGGATCTCCTCGTGATGTCCCGAATCCAATCCGAGACTCCGAACAACATTCGGTCTCCAACGCACATTCCATATCTACTTAAAACAACTTCGAACCTTAAGTGTGTCACCCTACGGTTCGTGAATATGCAGACATGATAGAGACACATCTCCTATCAATAACCATCAGCGGGATCTGGAGATCCATAATGGCTCCCACATACTCAACGATGACTTTGCGATCGATTGAACCACTTACATACGAAACTAATTCCCCTTGTCTCGCGATACTATACTTATCCGAGGTTTGATCGTCGGTATCTCCATACCTAGTTCTACCTTATTACTGATAAGTACTCTTTACTCGTTCCGTGATATGTCATCTCTTGTGACCCAGTCACATGCTTGCAAGCTAACTACATGACATTCCACCGAGAGGGCCCAGAGCATATCTATCCGTCATATGGATGGACAAATCCCAATCTTGGTTCATGCGCTTCAACACATATACTTTCAGAATACCCAATGACACTTTTATAACCACCCAGTTACGAAGCGGTGTTTGGTGTCATCAAAGTATCCATCCGGTGATGGTGATTAACATAACCTCATGGTCGAAGGAATAGGTTACTATGTATTTGAAAGCTTACAGCAAAACGAACTTAATGACTTGATCTTATGCTACGCTTACTATGGGTGTGTGTCCATCACATCATTCTTCCAATGACATAACCTTGTTATTAATCATATCTTAATGTCCATGATCAGGAAACCATGATCATCAATTAATCAACAAGCTAGTTCAACAAGAGGCTTACTAGGGACTCTTATATGTTTACAAAACACACATGTATTAGTGTTTCCTAATAATACAATTATAGCATGGGATGTAAACATTCATCATAAACACAAAGATATAATAATAATCACTTTTATTATTGCCTCTTGGGCATATCTCCAACAGTCTCCCACTTGCTCTAGAGTCAATAATCTAGATTACATAGTAATATACCGAACACCCATGGCGTTCTGGTGTTGGTCATGCTTTGCCCTAGGGAGAGGTTTAGTCAACGGATCTGCCACATTCAGATCAGTGTGTACTTTGCAAATCTTTATGTCACCATCTCGGACATACTCGCGAATAGCGTGGAAACGTAGCTTGATGTACTTCAGCTTGCTATGTGACCTTGGCTCCTGCGCATTAGCTATGGCACCTGTGTTGTCACAGTAGATGGCCATCGGGTCCAACGCACTGGGAACCACGCCAAGTTCAGTAATGAATTCCTTCATCCAAACGGCTTCTTGTGCAGCCTCTGAAGTAGCTATGTATTCCAATTCAGTTGAAGATTTCGCCACAACGCTTTGCTTCGCACTCCTCCAGCTCACTACAGCACCATTCAAAATAAATACGTATCCCGATTGTGACTTCGAGTCATCCGTATCGGTGTTCCAACTAGCATTGGTGTAACTGTTTACAACAAGCTGTTCATCACCTCCATAAGAAAGAACCATATCCTTAGTCCTATTTAGGTACTTTAAGATATTTTTGACCGCTGTCCAGTGCTCCATTCCAGGATCACTTTGATATCTGCTAGTCAAACTAACAGCATGTGCTATATCTGGTCTTGTACACAGCATGGCATACATGATAGAACCTATGGCTGAGGCATAGGGAATATTATTCATTTTCTCTCTATCTTCTGCCGTAGCTAGACTTTGAGTCTTACTCAAGGTCTTACCTGACAACATGGGCACGAACCCTTTCTTGCTATCTTCCATTCTAAACTTCTTTAGAACTTTGTCCAACTATGTACTTTGTGAAAGCCCTATTAGGCGTCTTGATCTATCTCTATAAATCTTGATGCCTAGAATATATGCCACATCGCCAAGATCCTTCATTGAAAAACTATTATTCAAATAGGTTTTGACGCTATTAAGAAGTTCTATATCATTCCCAATCAACAATATGTCATCTACATATAGTACTAGGAATGCTACAGAGCTCCCACTCACTTTCTTGTAAATACAAGCTTCTCCATAAGTTTGTATAAACCCAAAATTTTTGATTACTTTATCAAAACGTTGATTCCAACTCCGGGATGCTTGCTTCAGTCCATAAATGGAGCGCTGAAGCTTGCATACCTTGTCAGCATCTTTAGGATCGACAAAACCCTTGGGTTGTACCATATACAACTCTTCCTCAATGTCACCATTAAGGAACGCCGTTTTGACATCCATCTGCCAAATCTCATAATCGAAATGTGCAGCAATTGCTAACAAAATCCTCACAGACTTTAGCTTCGCTACTGGTGAGAAAGTCTAATCATAGTCAACTCCTTGAATTTGTCGGAACCCTTTCGCGACAAGTCGAGCTTTATAGACGGTAACATTACCATGAGCATCTGTTTTTCTCTTGAAAATACATTTGTTCTCGACAGCCTTACGGCCATCTGGTAAGTCCACCAAAGTCCACACTTGGTTTTCGTACATGGATCCCATTTCGGATTTCATGGCTTCTAGCCATTTGTCGAAATCTAGGCTCACCATAGCTTCTTCATACGTCGCAGGGTCATCATCGTTGTCCACCAACATGACGTTCAAGGCAGAGTCATACCAATCAGGAGTGGTATGAACCATCGTTGACCTGCGAGGTTCAGTAGTAACTTCGTTTGAAGTTTCATGATCATTATCATTAGCTTCCTCTTCAATTGGTGCAGGCGGCACCAAAACATCTTCCGGTGCTGCGCTACTCTCAAATCCGAGAGAAGGTTCAATAACCTCATCGAGTTCTACTTTCCTTCCAGTCACCTCTTTCGAGAGAAACTCCTTCTCAAGAAAGGATCCATTCTTGGCAACGAAAACTTTGCCTTCGGATCTATGATAGAAGGTATACCCAATTGTTTCTTTAGGGTATCCTATGAAGACGCATTTCTCCGCTTTGGGTTCTAGCTTATTAGGTTGTAACTTATTTACATATGCTTCGCAACCCCAAACTTTAAGGAACGACAACTTAGGTTTCTTACCAAACCACAATTCGTACGGTGTCGTTTCAACGGATTTAGATGGTGCCCTATTTAAAGTGAATGTGGCTGTCTCTAATGCATAGCCCCAAAATGATAACGGTAAATCTGTAAGAGACATCATAGACCGAACCATATCTAAGAGAGTTCGATTACGACGTTCGGACACACCATTACGCTGTGGTGTTCCCGGCGGTGTCAACTGTGAAAGTATTCCACATTTCTTCAAATGCATGCCAAACTCGTAACTTAGATATTCACCCCCGCGATCAGAACGCAGAAACTTAATCTTCTTGTTACGATGATTTTCCACTTCACTTTGAAATTCCTTAAACTTCTCGAAAGTTTCGGACTTATGTTTCATAAAGTAGACATACCCATATCTACTAAAGTCATCTGTGAAAGTGAGAAGATAACGATATCCACCACGCGATGCTACACTCATTGGACCGCACACATCAGTATGTATTATTTCCAATAAGTCTATAGCTCGCTCCATTGTACCAGAGAATGGAGTCTTAGTCATTTTTCCCATTAGACATGCTTCGCATCTTTCAAGTGATTCAAAATCAAGTGATTCAAGAAGTCCATCTGAATGGAGTTTCTTCATACGCTTCACTCCAATATGACCAAGACGACAGTGCCACATGTATGTAGAATTATCATTCAATTTAATTCGTTTAGCATCTATGTTGTGAACATGTGTATCACTACTATCGAGATTCAGTAAGAATAAACCATTCATCTCAGGTGCATTACCATAAAAGATATTACTCATATAAATCGAACAACCTTTATTCTCGGACTTAAAAGAGTAACCGTCTCGCAATAAACAGGATCCAGATATAATGTTCATGCTTAACGCAGGCACCAAATAACAATTATTTAAATTTAAAACTAATCCCGAAGGTAGATGTAGAGGGAGCGTGCCGATGGCGATCACATCAACCTTGGAGCCATTTCCAACGCGCATCGTCACCTCGTCTCTTGCTAGTCTTCGTTTATTCCGCAGCTCCTGTTTCGAGTTACAAATATGAGCAACCGAACCAGTATCAAATACCCAGGCACTACTACGATTACTAGTAAGATACACATCTATAACACATATATCAAATATACCTTTCTTCTTGATGTTGCCGTTCTTTAGATCCGCCAGGTACTTGGGGCAGTTACGCTTCCAGTGACCAGCACCCTTGCAGTAGAAGCACTCAGTTTCAGGATTAGGACCAGCCTTGGGCTTCTTAGGAGGAGCGGCAGCTTTCTTGCCGTCCTTCTTGAAGTTGCCCTTGTTCTTAGGCTTGCCCCGTTTCTTGAAATTGGTGGTCTTATTGACCATCAACACTTTTTGCTCCTTTTTGATCTCCACTTCAACAGTTTTCAGCATGGACGACAGTTCAGGCAACGTCTTGTTCATGCAGTGCATGTTGTAGTTCATCACAAAGTTCTTGTAACTTGGTGGCAGTGATTGAAGGAGACGGTGAATCCCCAATTCATTAGGAATTGATATTCCCAACTCTTGGAGCTTCTTTGCGTACCCAGACATGGTGAGCTCGTGCTCGCTAACGGAGCTTCCTTCTTCCATCTTACAATTAAAGAATTTCTCGGAGGCCTCATAGCTCTCCATGGCCGCGCGAGTCTCAAAACTTAGCCTGAGCTCCGTAATGATCTCGAACGGGTCGTGGTGCTCAAAACGCTGTTGGAGCTCCGCTTCTAAACCGTACAGGATGGCACACTGAACTGTGGAGTAATGATTCTTCCGAGTGGCGAAAACATTCTTTTCGTCATCGGTGGCATTATCTGCAGGTGGGTCACCTAGCGGTGCATGGAGCACATAGGTCAACTGACCAGCCCTGAGGACGATCTTCAGTCCACGGAACCAGTCCGTGAAATTGCTTCCATTGTTCTTAAGTTTTTCTTTCTCTAGGAACGCATTGAAATTGATGGAGGGGTTCGCCATAATCTACAACAATTTGCAAGTAGTTTAGACTAAGTTTATGACAAATTGAGTTCAAATTTAATTCTTAAACTAACTAGGTGAACTCCCACTCAAAACAACATCCCTCACATTGTCTTAGTAATTACACGAACCAAGTCCACTACACCAAGTCCGATCTTCACGAGAGAAGATGTAGTTTCATCGGCGAACAATCTTCATGTTCATCATATCAATTATATGACTCATGCCCTACCTTTCGGTATTCCGTGTTCCGAGACCATGTATGTACATGCCAGGCTCGTCAAGACAACCTTAGTTTCCGCATGTGCAAATCTGGCTTGCACCCGTTGTATGCACACGTAGAATCTATCACATCCGATCATCACGAGATGCTTCAAAACGACAAGTCTTAGCAACGGTGCCAACTAAGGGTGAACACTTTATTACTTGATATTTAGTGAGAGGGATCATCTTATAATGCTACCGTCGCGATCTAAGCAATACAAGATGCATAAAGGATTAACATCACATGCAATTCATAATAAGTGTGATATGATATGGTCTTTTCTTCTTGCGCCTTTGATCTCCATCTCCAAAGCATGAACATGATCTCCATCATCACCATCATTGCGTCAAGGTCAGTGGCGCCGCTTCATGGTTGTCCATCATCACCAGCAACTATTACAACTACTTGGAATAAAGCTATTACAAGATGAATAGACACGCAGGTCTTAATAGAATTAAAGACAACCATTAGGCTCCTGCCGGTTGCCATATTACAACAAGGATCATTGCATACATCAAATACAATCACAATCACATGATGGCCATATCACATCACAGTACCCCTGCAAAAACAAGTTAGACGCCTCTAATTTTCTTTGCAAGTTTTACGTGGTTTGGGGCTTTCGCATAAGACCGATCTTACCTACGAACAAGAACCACAACGTTGATACAAGTGTTGTTAAGATGCTCATTGTAAATTGAATCTTAACTATGGTGGGAGAGACAGACACCGGCAAAGCCACTTGTGCAAAGCAAGTTGCACGTCAAGCGTGGAGTAAGTCTCATGTGCGATGACATGTAATGTTAGCCCGAGCCGCTTCATCCCACCATGCCGCAAGATGCAAAGTACACGCTAAGACACCGACAACAAAAGGATCAACACCCACAAAAACATTGTGTTCTACTTGTGCAACAGATCTACGCATAGATACGGCTCTGATACCACTGATGGGTTCGTAGCATGGAAAACAAAAAATTTCTACCGCAAGAATTAACAAAACCTAGATCTAATCCAGATAAAAGCCAAGATCTAATCTATTAGATATGAGCAACGAGATAGATAGGAACTAACCCTCGTAGATCCGAAAGTGTTAACGAGATTAGAGCTCGTGGTTGATGTAGTCGATCACTTGCCGATCTCAAGATCTTGTGGACGATCCTTCCGGCGTCGTGTTCCAGCAGCGCTTCCACCGTCGGTCAAGTAGACGATCCTTCCGGCGCCGCGATTTGGCAGCGCTTCCGCAGTCGGTCACACGTGCGGAGTCGAAGCAGACCTTCCTCTCCCCGTTCCAGCGAGTAGCGAAGGTAGTAGATCTTCTCCACGGAATCCCAGCAGCACGACGGCGTGGTGGTGGTGGTGGAGTAGAGAATTCTGCAGGGCTTCGCCTATGCCTGTGCAGAAGATGGTGGAGGAGAGAGGCGGCAGAGATTGGGTGTTATGGGAGCAGGGGAGGAGGGGGCGCCCCTGCCCCTCTATTTAAAGAGGGGAGGCGCCTACGGAGGGGAGTCCTTGTAGGACTCCCCTCCCTTGTATGGCCGGCAGATTGGAGGTGGGGGGAGGAGTCCTCCTCCCCCACGACTCCGTATCTTGACCCACCAGGACTCCTTGATCCCTATCTTGATTTTCAAGCAAACTCCAAGATATCTTCTAGAACCTTCCGGAACATTCCGAAACCTTCTAGAATCCTCATACAAACACTCCGGAACATTTCCTAACTCATAAAATGATCTCCTATATATGAATCTTATTCTCCGGACCATTCCGGATCTCCTCGTGATGTCCCGAATCCAATCCGAGACTCCGAAAAACATTCGGTCTCCAACGCACATTCCATATATACTTAAAACAACTTCGAACCTTAAGTGTGTCACCCTACGGTTCGTGAATATGCAGACATGATAGAGACACATCTCCTATCAATAACCATCAGCGGGATCTGGAGATCCATAATGTCTCCCACATACTCAACGATGACTTTGCGATCGATTGAACCACTTACATACGAAACTAATTCCCTTTGTCTCGCGATACTATACTTATCCGAGGTTTGATCGTCGGTATCTCCATACCTAGTTCTACCTCGTTACTGATAAGTACTCTTTACTCGTTCCGTGATATGTCATCCCTTGTGACCTAGTCACATGCTTGCAAGCTAACTAGATGACATTCCACCGAGAGGGCCCAGAGCATATCTATCCGTCATATGGATGGACAAATCCCAATCTTGGTTCATGCGCTTCAACACATATACTTTCAGAATACCCAATGACACTTTTATAACCACCCAGTTACGATGCGGCGTTTGGTGTCATCAAAGTATCCATCCGGTGATGGTGATTAACATAACCTCATGGTCGAAGAAATAGGTTACTATGTATTTGAAAGCTTACAGCAAAACGAACTTAATGACTTGATCTTATGCTACGCTTACTATGGGTGTGTGTCCATCACATCATTCTTCCAATGACATAACCTTGTTATTATTCATATCTTAATGTCCATGATCAGGAAACCATGATCATCAATTAATCAACAAGCTAGTTCAACAAGAGGCTTACTAGGGACTCTTATATGTTTACAAAATACACATGTATTAGTGTTTCCTAATAATACAATTATAGCATGGGATGTAAACATTCATCATAAACACAAAGATATAATAATAATCACTTTTATTATTGCCTCTTGGGCATATCTCCAACATGTATGTCGTAGCCAGTTGTTTTGACGACTCCTATAGGAGGCCTCGATAGAATAGCTCGACGTAGTTGACATCCTTATAAGATGCATAAAACATTAAGAATTGTGAAGTACTTGTATCTTGTAAACAATATTTGGATGTCAGTTTGTAAAGTAAAATTCTGGTGCCAATCAATTCGGCACTTGTGCACTGTACGCTAGGCCTTTTCATTAGCCTGATTACTCTGAGTCTCAGTATCTTGCCGAGGTACTCGGAGTTCAAGGATTCGACGATCAGGCAGAATCAGCTACTCGGGCTATCGCGTATGAGGTGCTCGAGTGCGTGGAGTCGATGGCACATTAGGTTACTCGAAGAGGGCGGAGCCCCCAAGTGTTTCGAGTACGAGTTTAAAAAGAATTAGTTCTAAGTAGAGGGAAACTTAGCTTTATCAGTTGTTGACATGGCGGACTGACTTGACACTAGTGCGCGACTCGCCACCAACCGAAGATTATAGTGGGTAGCCGCAGTCAAAGACAGCAGCTGGTCGATGGCCGATGGCGGTGATGGGTTACGGTCGCAGACGCCGATGCAACCTGCGGGTCACCCGAGTTGAAGACCACGCCGAGTCACCATAGTAGAAGACCGCAGCGGGTCGATGAAGTCGAAGACCACAGCTCGCCGCTGTCGAGGGAGCCCTCGAGTCGGTGGCCGATGGCGGTGACGGGTCGCGAGAGCTGATGCAACCTGCGGGTCAGCCAAGTCGAAGACCACGACGAGTCACCAGAGAAGAAGACTGCAGCGGGTTGATGAAATCAAAGACCGCAGCTCGCCGGTGCCGAGGGAGCCCCCGAGTCGCTGGATCCGAAGACCGTAGCGGGTTGCTGGAGCCGACGAAGCCCCCGAGTGTAGCCTCGAGATGGTTGATGGAGTTGGGACGACACTCATGAACCGATGCAGCGGACCAGACTCAAATCGGCAGCGGGTCACCAAAGCCGATGGCGGTAGCGTGTTGTCGCAACCGAAGATTATATTGGGTCCCTGCAACCTATGGAGGCAGCGGGTCGCCTGAGCCGAAGGAGTCCCTGAGTCACCGAAGCCGAGGGCCGCCGCCGGTCGCACGGCGGAGTCGAAGGAGTCTCTGGTTCACCGCCGAATGCGTGTCGACATAGCAGTGGGTTGCCGCGGCCCTCGGACGTAGAGCCTTTGAAAAAAATTGTTGGATGGAGTTGATGTAGCGAACGTAGGCTCTAGGTTGATGGAGTTGACGTGGCGAACAAGGAGTCCACAGTCCAGACGTGTATTCCACGCAGCGGACAGAGTCGACATGTCCATCAGGTCGCCAGCGGAAGAAGTCAACACGGTAAACGTGGAACCATTAGTCGTGGCTACATGCGATTAAGCGGTGCATGTTTTGGTTGGTAGAAATTTTCCGCCGTATGTGAAGCAGTCACCGTCGTTGTATTTTGATCTAATTCAATTAATTGTCCTTGTTGAGTGGCTAAGTTTGAACCGTGCATGGTCTTTTTTCCTGTCTTCTATTCTTTCCATAATTAGGAAGTAGGTAGCACATCAAGTAGCACTTTCCCTGACGTATCACGACAACTTCTCAATAATCGTTTCCTTTATCTCGGAACCGAAACTTGCCGAAGGACACACAAACTACCTTTTCTTACAAACTCGTAGTATCCGATGTGCCTACGAAAACGCCGGATAAACCGAACGCTGACCCCTTCACATGCGATTAAATTTTCATAGATCAGACGTAGCTCTATGAGAATTAACTCTTCTATATGATTTGATCCCACGTGCAGCAGCACAAGGAATTAACTCTTGTAAATTCTTCTTTTTCTTTGCAAGCAAGCTAGACCCGTTCTGATTGCCTATGGTAGTTTGATCCTGGCATACATCTTGAGTGCTGAATTGGGACTTGATTTCCCTTGAACCGGTTCCAGATCAATTTCTCCTTGCTGCTAATTGGTTCCTCTTTTGCCCTCAATCGCATGCAATTGCTCGCACGCTGATGTGATTACCAGCTCTAATCTAGCTTGGACTTGCACGACGCCAGCGTGCGCCGAGATGGGTTCAAGTCAGGCTCCTGTCGTGCGGCTTTTTCAGTTGATTTTTCCATGCTTCTCAAACTATTCCCGGAGGTTTGCAAGTTGTAGATTGCTGGTGCTGGGGTCGTCGCGATCGTAACATCAGCGCTCCGATTTCCCACAGACGGCACCAATTGACGAGGGGTTAACTAATCAATGCGCATCAAAGATGGACTTAGGTTCGAGGAAGTAGGGAGCGCTGGAGGCATCGATCGGCTACCAAACAAGCACACAGGGACGCAAGGTTTACCCAGGTTGAGGCCTTATAGAGGATCCTATTCATGTTTGTCTACTCTTGGAATTATCGAGAGAGTCGAAAGTTACAGTGGGTGCATAGATACAATCTGACGATGGTGTGGAAACTAGGGTTGTGATCGTCCTCCTTGCTGCCCCATCCTAGCCTTTATATAGATAGGCTAGGTCTCAGGATAGCAGGATGGGTCGGTTACATATTAGGGTTTTGCCTTTAAACTTCTATCTTAAGTTTGTCGTGTGCCGCAAGCAGTCGAAATCTCCTGGGTCACCCGAATCTTGGCTGGGCCTTAGCAACGTCGTGGGATTCTTCAATTACTGGACCGTATATGCCAAGCTCGAGTACAAGGTATGCCCCTGTCAGCCGTCATGCCACACCACCGCTGTTGTCACCACCAGCGCCACCGACGTCGTTGCCGCCGGCGCTAGCAGGTACATGCGCCCCTCGATCTCTCGCCTCATGGTTAGTAGTTGTATTAGATAGGCAATTACGTAGGTAATTAGTCTAGGGTTTGTAGTAGTATTAGTATACTGGTAGTGGTATAGTAGTATTAGTAGTAGTATAGGCATATTAGTAGTAGTAGTAATATTAGTAGTAGTAGTAATATTAGTAGTGGCACGTAGTGGCGAGGCATATTTATTGATTTAACAAAAGAAATGATTATAAAGAAAGTGTATGTGTATATTTTTGTGGATGAACAAAAGAAATGATTATCTGAAAGTGTATGTATTGTAGTGTGTGTATACATAAGAAAGTGTATGTATATATAACAAAATGTATGTATACATAAGAAAGTATAGGTGAGTTATTTTCTTTGTTTATTTAGTTATTTTCTTTCATATGTTTAATTAGTTATTTTCTTAATTAGTTGTTTAGTTATTTTCTTTGTTGTTTAGTTACTTTAGTTATTTAGTTGTTTAGTTATTTTAGTTACTTAGTTATCTTAGTTAGTTAATTGTTTAGTTACTTAGTTGTTTACTTAGTTATTTTACTTAGTTATTGTATGTACTTATTTTACTAACTTTATGGATTATTTAGTACAAATTTGATTTTATTTCGATAGGAATTTGTTATCGGTCGTGATGCCCATCTCGCATCCTCGTCGTTCACTCGGCGGCAACCACGGAGGACTGGGCTCCGTCGGGCATGTCCGAGACTGGGATCCGCTAGGCTGGCACTATGAGGTGCTGCCTTCTTGAACACGTAACTTGGTGAGGAATCTAGGTATCGTCGTCGATCCGAAGCTTCTTTTGGTGGCGGTCGCATGGTCCACTATTGGTGCAGAGGGAGCCGACCCCCGAGGAGGTGGTACAGAATCATGTCAGGGAGGAGGACGAGCATGTCCATCGCTATATGACTGCGTTGGACGTTAGGGTCCCCAATACCTGGCAGTTTCTTTAGGGATCTCACTCGAGCTATGCTCCTGTGATGGTTTGTTCTCTTTGGGTGTTCACCTCCCGCGGCTCAGGACCTAGGAATTGACATCTAGTTTGATTAAGATAGATACGTATTAGTTTTGTTTTATTCGAGATTTATTAATTTACTTATTGTTTCTTTAGGGATCTGATATTATTCTTGCATGAACCAGATTATTCGAGATGTAATAACTTTACTATGCACGAATAGTATGAAGAATATGGTTCTGAATGCCACAAGCCGAGTTTCCAGATATAGTGGACCATGTTTTACGTACAAAGGTGCTTGGCGTGGTGGTGTTCCTGTTGGGTCCGCAGCATAGAAAACAAAAAATTTCCTACGATGAGAACTATATGCCAGGATCTATCTACTAGATACACAGCAACGGGTGGACATACATCCATGGAGAACTTACCCTCGAAGACAACGAGTTTTGTTAACGAGGAGGAACTCGTGGTTGATGTAGTCGTACGCTTGCCGATCTCAAGATCGTGTGGAAGTCCGAGCGCCGCAAATCAGTAGCGCATCCGTCCTCGCACACACGTTTAAGTCACCGGACAACCTCCACCTCCTCGCTCCAGCGAATCAGCGGAAGAAGCAACTCCTTCCAGACGCAAGGCCACCGGGAACATGTATCTTGCTAATCCGCGACCATGGGGGAATATCTAGAGGGGGAGAGAGATCCTTCACGAGGAGGTGTGGTTTGTGAGAGGGGAGAGGGGGGCTTTATATAGGAGGGAGGGAGACCCCTCCCCTCCCATAGCCGGCACATGAGGGGGGGGACTCCTCCCCTCCTTCATTCATGTGGTGAACCTCCACTCACATAAACATGGCCTCCACCCAAAATCCCACTCACATGTATTTAATTTCCACCAAATTAAATGCAACTCTCAATTAATAAAACTCTTTTATTTATTTTATTCAGAATTTTGTTAATTACTTTAATTAACAAACATTCACGTAAAACTCCTTGCAACATTTTAATATCACATGCAGAACCACTTTCTGCAATTTCACCTGAAATAATTCTGGTTTCTATCGAAACAATTCCTGTTTCTATCGAAACATTTCCTGCGCTTTGCAAACCTTTTGTCTGGAACATATGTGCTTCTAAATGGTGTCCGGCAGCCCTTAAGTGTGTCGCCCTATAGTTCGCGAATAATGCAGACATGATTGAGACTCCTCTCAGATCAATAATCAGAAGCTGGACCTGGAGATCCATACTGACTCCTGCATATTCAAAGATGACTTCTGTGATCGTGAGAACCTTTAACGTCAGCAATTTAATCCCTTTGTCTCATGATATAATACATGTCCTAGATTCGATCATCGGTATCCAAATACCTAGTTTGATCTCGTTACCAACATGCACTCTTTTCTCGTTCCCGTGATATAACATTCTAGTGATCACATCACTTGCTTGCAAGCTATCATAATGTGATATCACCGAGAGGGCCCAGAGTATATCTATCCGTCATCAGGATTGACAAATTCCACTCTTGATCCATGAGCCTCAACATAACACCTTCATAGCACTGAACCCACCTTTATAGTCACCCTGTTACGGTGTGACGTTTGATGTTATCAAGATACTCTTCCGGTGTTAGGAATTAACATGATCTCATGGTCTAAGGACTAAGACTACTTTGTATAATGTTATAGCAATATAAACATAATGACTTGATCGTAATGCTATACTTCGGATGAATTTTCATCACATCATTTCACAAATGCTGTGACCTTGTTATTAACAACATCCAATATCCATGATCAGGAAACCTTGATCATCTTGTTAATCAACAAGCTAGTTTATAAGAGAGGCATAACTAGGAACCCTTTTTGTTTATTAAACACACATGTATTGATGTTTCCTCTCAATACAATTATAGCATGCAAAATAAACATCTATCATATACAAGGAATATATAATAATAACTTTATTATTGCCTCTCAGACCATATTTCCTTCAGTCTCCCACTTGCACTAGAGACATAATCTAGTTCACATAGTGATAAATCTAACACCCATGGAGTTCTGGTGTTGATCATGTTTTTCCCGAGGGAGTACTTTAGTCAACGGATCTGCTACATTCAGGTCCGTGTGCACTTTACAAATCTTTATATCTCCATCCTTGACATGCTCGCGGATGGAGTGAAACCGGCGCTTAATATGCTTGGAATTCTTGTGAGACATTGGTTCCTTGGCGTTGGCTATGGCTCCATTGTTGTCACAATAGATCACCATTGGGTCCAACGCACTAGGAACCACACCCAGTTCCGTTATGAACTCCTTCATCCAAACCGCTTCCTGTGCTGCTTCTGAAGCAGCAACATATTCCGCCTCCGTCGTTGATCCAGCTACCATAGGTTGTTTGGAGCTCCTCCAACTAACTGCTGCTCTGTTCAAGAGAAATACGTATCCGGATTGAGACTTAGAGTCATCCGGATCAGTGTCAAAGCTAGCATCGACATAACACTTAGCGACTAGCTCTTCTTCACCTCCGTATACAAGAAACATATCCTTAGTTCTTCTCAAGTACTTAAGGATATTCTTGACCACTATCCAGTGTTCCGAACCTGGATCAGATTGGTACCTAGTAGTCAAACTAATAGCATGTGCCACATCCGGTCTTGTACATAGCATGGCATACATTATAGAGCCTATGGCTGAGGCATAGGGGATCTTATCCATTATCTCTCTTTCTTCCGCCGTAGCCGGACTTTGAGTCTTACTCAATGTCTTGCCTTGCAGCATAGGTAAGTACCCCTTCTTACTTCCGCCCATATTAAACTTCTTTAATATCTTATCAAGGTATGTACTCTGCGATAGCCCAATTAGGCGTCTTGATCTATCTCTATAGATTTTAATGCCTAATATGTATGAAGCTTCACCAAGGTCCTTCATCGAAAATTTGCTGTTTAGATAACTTTTAACACTGTTTAAAAGATCTATATCATTTCCAATCAATAATATGTCATCCACATATAATATCAGAAATGCCACATTGCTCCCACTCACTTTCTTGTAAATACAAGTCTCTCCATAAGTTTGGACAAATACAAACTCTTTGATCACCTCATCAAAGCGGAGATTCCAACTCCGGGATGCTTGCTTCAGTCCATAGATGGATCGCTGAAGTTTGCACACCTTATCAGCATCCTTAGGATCGACAAAACCCTTAGGTTGTATCATATACAACTCTTCTTCAATATTACCATTGAGGAACACAGTTTTGACATCCATCTGCCATATTTCATAATCGAAATATGCAGCAATTGCTAACATAATCCTAACCGACTTAAGCATCGCTACGGGAGAGAATGTCTCATCGTAGTCAACTCCTTGAATTTGTCGAAACCCCTTTGCGACAAGTCGAGCCTTATAGATGGTTACATTACCATCAGCATCAGTTTTTCTTTTGAAAATCCATTTATTCTCAACGGCCTTTCGATCGTGAGGTAAGTCCACCAAGGTCCAAACCTGGTTTTCGTACATGGATTCCATCTCGGATTTCATGGCTTCTAGCCATTTTGTTGGAATCAGGGCTCATCATCGCTTCTTCATACGTCGCAGGGTCATCTATTTCATCAATCATAAAATTCATAACAGGATTGCCGTACAGTTCAGGAGCTGCACGTGTCCTGCTTGTCCTGCGAGGTTCGGTAGTGTCCTCTTTCGGAGTTTCATGATCAATATCATTAGCTCTCTCTTCATTAGGTGAAGTCAACTCCGAAACAACTTCCGGTGCTGCGCTACTCGCCATTTCATGAAGAGAAGGTTCAATAACCTCTTCGAGTTCTACCTTCCGACTACTCACACCTTTCGCGAGAAACTCCTTCTCAAGAAAGGATCCATTCTTGGCAACAAAGACCTTGCCGTCGGATCTGTGATAGAAGGTATACCCAATCGTTTCCTTAGGGTATCCTATGAAGATACATTTTTCCGCTTTGGGTTCGAGTTTATCCGGTTGAAGTTTCTTCACATAAACATCGCATCCCCAAACTTTAAGAAATGATAGCTTAGGTTTGTTTCCAAACCATAATTCATACGGTGTCTTTTCAACGGATTTAGATGGTGCCCTATTTAAAGTGAATGCAGCGGTTTCCAGTGCATAACCCCAAAATGACAGTGGCAAGTCAGTCAGAGACATCATAGATCGAACCACATCCAATAAAGTACGATTACGACGTTCTGACACACCATTACGTTGTGGTGTTCCGGCAGGCGTGAGTTGTGAAACTATTCCACAGTCTTTCATATGTGTGCTAAACTCGTAACTAAGATACTCTCCTCCACGGCCGGACCGCAGAAATTTGATCTTTCTGTTACGATGATTTTCCACTTCATTCTGAAATTCCTTGAACTTTTCAAAGGTTTCAGACTTATGTTTCATCAAATAGATATACCCGTATCTACTCAAATCATCTGTGAAAGTAACAAAATAACGATATCCACCTCGCGCCGACACACTCATTGGTCCACACACATCAGTATGTATGATTTCCAATAAATCTGTCGCCCGTTCCATTGAACCGGAAAACGGCGTTCTAGTCATCTTGCCCATAAGGCATGGCTCACATGTATCAAATGATTCAAAATCAAGTGATTCCAAAAGTCCATCAGAATGGAGTTTCTTCATGTGTTTAACGCCAATATGACCTAGACGGCAGTGCCACATATATGCAGATATATCATTATCAAGTTTAATCCTTTTATCATCAACATTATGAATGTGCGTAATACTACTATCGAGATCCAACATAAATAAACCATTCAACATAGGTGCATGACCATAAAAGATATTATTCATATAAATCGAACAACCATTGTTTTCAGACTTAAACGAATAACCACTTTGCATCAAACATGATCCGGATACAATGTTCATGCTCAGTGCAGGCACCAAATAACAATTATTCAGGTTTATAACTAATCCCGACGGCATATGGAGACGCAGCGTTCCGACGGCGATCACATCAACTCTTGATCCATTGCCGACCCGCATCGTGACCTCATCCCTTGCTAGTTGTCGCTTGTTCCGCAGCCCCTGAACCGAGTTACATATATTAGCAACCGATCCCGTATCAAATACCCAGGTGCTACTGCGAGTACTAGTCAAGTACACATCAATAACATGTATATCACATATACCTTTGTTTGCCTTGCCGGCCTTCTTGTCCGCCAAATACTTGGGGCAGTTGCGCTTCCAATGGCCAGTCCCCTTGCAATAGTAGCACTCGGTGTCAGACTTAGGGCCAGCTCGGGGTTTCTTTTCAGGCGCGACAACAGATTTGCCGCCCTTCTTTCCCTTCTGTTTGCCTTTCTTGTCCTTCTTGAAACCGGTGGTCTTATTGATCATCAACACTTGATGTTCTTTCCTAATCTCCACTTCTGCAGTCTTAAGCATTGACAGAAGCTCGGGAAGAGACTTATTCATGCCCTGCATATTATAGTTCATCACGAAACTCTTGTAGCTAGGTGGTAGAGATTGGAGAACACGATGTATGCCTAAGTCACTGGGAATCGTTATTCCCAAGGACACAAGCTTATCGGCGTACCCAGACATTTTGAGTACGTGCTCACTAACAGAGCTGTTCTCTTCCATCATTCAGCTAAAGAACTTTTCAGAAGCATTATAACTCTCTACAGCAGCATGGGTATCGAAAATCATTTTCAATTCTCCCATGGTATCAAAGGCATTGCCATTTTCGAAACGTTTTCAAAGTTCTAGCTCTAGCCCATACAGTATGCCGCAATGAACTAAGTTGTGGTCCTCCTGACGAGTTATATAGACGTTCTTTTCCTTGTCAGGGGCATCAGGAGCTGGTGGGGGGCCTAGCGGCGCCTCTAGCACATATTGCTTTTGTGCAGCAGTGAGGAGAATCCTCAAATTCATAGCCCAGTTGGTTAAGTTGCTACCATTCGCAGCAAGCTTCTCTTTCTCCATGAACAAATTGAAATTAAAAGCAGGTGGTGCCATCTACAACAGAATTTGTAAAATAATTTTAGACTAAGTTTATGATAGATTGAGTTCAACTAATCCAAATTACTAATGAACTCCCACTCAAAATCGACATCCCTCGTGTCCTTTTGGTGATTACATGAACCAAATCCACTACACCAAGTCCGATCATCACGTGAGTCGGTGTAGCTTCAAAGGCGAGCATTTATATGGGCACCATATCAACTATATGACTCATGCTTAACCTTTCGGTCCGTGTTCCAAGGCCATGTCTGTACATGCTAGGCTCGTCAAGTAAGAACCTTGGTATTCGCGTGTGTAAAACTGTCTTACACCCGTTGTATGAAAGCGTAGAGTTGAGAACACCCGATCATCACGTGATGCCTCAAAACACGATCCACAAAATGGTGCATACTTAAGGAAGAACACATTTTATCTTGATATCTAAATGAGGGATCATCTTATAATGCTATCAAAAGCGCCAAACTAGCAATATAAGATGCTAACATCTAATGTGTGAAGTGAGGTGATATGTTCCATGCATTTGATCTCTATCATTTGCATCGTGGTATGATCTCTATCATTCCTTTATGTGTAAGGCCAAGGTCTATGGAACTTACACGTTAAGTGAGTTGTAAGAGTATCTATTATACATCTACTTACAACCATACCATATCAAGACACTAGCCCAGCAACGATCTAAACTAGACGCCTCTAATTTATTAATTGCAAGTTTTACATGGCTTAGGGCTTTCGGAGATAGAACCGGTCTTACCTACGAACATGAACCACAACGAGGATAACCAGGTTATCAGCAACTCGTTGTAAATCAGATATTGACTATAGTAGGAGAGACAGACACCCGCCAGCCACTTATGCAAAACAAGTTGCATGTCAGTCGTGGAACCGGTCTCATGTACGATGACACGTAAAGTTGGTCCGGGCCGCTTCATCCCACTATGCCACCAATATCCAAAGTACATAGGAGATGCAATAACATGATCATCATCGCCCACATATAAACATATGTGTACTACCCGTGCAAAGCACCTACACATAGATCAGGCTCTGATACCACTGTTGGGTCCGCAGCATAGAAAACAAAAAATTTCCTACGATGAGAACTATATGCCAAGATCTATCTACTAGATACAGAGCAACGGGTGGACATACATCCATGGAGAACTTACCCTCGAAGACAACGAGTTTTGTTATCGAGTAGGAACTCATGGTTGATGTAGTCGTAAGCTTGCCGATCTCATGATCGTGTGGAAGTCCTAGCGCCGCAAATCAGCAGTGCATCCGTCCTCGCACACACGTTCAAGTCACCGGACAACCTCCACCTCCTCGCTCCAGCAAATCAGCAGAAGAAGCAACTCCTTCTAGACGCAAGGCCACCGGGAACATGTATCTCGCTAATCCGAGACCATGGGGGAATATCTAGAGGGGGAGAGAGATCCTTCACGAGGAGGTGTGGTTTGTGAGAGGGGAGAGGGGGGCTTTATATAGGAGGGAGGGAGACCCCTCCCCTCCCATAGCCGGCGCATGAGGGGGGGGGGGGGGACTCCTCCCCTCCTTCATTCATGTGGTGAACCTCCACTCACATAAACATGGCCTCCACCCAAAATCCCACTCACATGTATTTAATTTCCACCAAATTAAATGCAACTCTCAATTTTTAAAACTCTTTTATTTATTTTATTCAGAATTTTGTTAATTACTTTAATTAACAAACATTCACATAAAACCCCTTGCAACATTTCAATATCACATGCAGAACCACTTTCTGCAATTTCACCCAAAACAATTCCGGTTTCTATCGAAACAATTCCTGTTTCTATTGAAACATTTCCTGCGCTTTGCAAACCTTTTGTCTGGAACATATGTGCTCCTAAATGGTGTCCGGCAACCCTTAAATGTGTCACCCTACGGTTCGCGAATAATGCAGACATGATTGAGACTCCTCTCAGATCAATAATCAGAAGCGGGACCTGGAGATCCATACTGACTCCTACACATTCAACGATGACTTCTGTGATCGTGAGAACCTTTAACGTCAGCAATTTAATCCCTTTGTCTCATGATATAATACATGTCCGAGATTCGATCATCGGTATCCAAATACCTAGTTTGATCTCATTACCGACATGCACTCTTTTCTCGTTCCCGTGATATAACATTCTAGTGATCACATCACTTCCTTGCAAGCTATCTTAATGTGATATAACTGAGAGGGCCTAGAGTATATCTATCCGTCATCGGGATTGACAAATTCCACTCTTGATCCATGAGCCTCAACATAACACCTTCATAGCACTGAACCCACCTTTATAGTCACCCTGTTACGGTGTGACGTTTGATGTTATCAAGATACTCTTCCGGTGTTAGCAATTAACATGATCTCATGGTCTAAGGACTAAGACTACTTTGTATAATGTTATAGCAATATAAACATAATGACTTGATCGTAATGCTATACTTCGGATGAATGTTCATCACATCATTTCACAAATGCTGTGACCTTGTTATTAACAACATCCAATGTCCATGATCAGGAAACCTTGATCATCTTGTTAATCAATAAGCTAGTTTATAAGAGAGGCATAACTAGGAACCCTTTTTGTTTATTAAACACACATGTATTGATGTTTCCTCTCAATAAAATTATAGCATGCAAAATAAACATCTATCATATACAAGGAATATATAATAACAACTTTATTATTGCCTCTTAGGGCATATTTCCTTCAGTTCCCATATTTGGTAGGAGTACATAGGTTCTTCCTCGCATCATGAACAATATTGCCACTAGGAGTTCCCCCCTTGTTGAAAAACAATCTGGGAGAGAGAAGAGACCAAGAGCACGCAGGAGGTAGTGCAAGAGTAGCAAAGAGGGGAATTTTAAGGTGGTATGATGTCAGAGCAATGCTGTGATGGGTTCCTGACACGAGGTACAGGGTACAGTGACTAGTACTCATCACCACCCATACACCCCAGCTAGTTGATCTCTCCCTCGTCCACAATGTGGTGTTACCCATGTGCGTCGATCTACCTTGTCATTCCATTTCACACCCTAGAAGAGGAAACACCAAGCACACGAGTAATGCTACACTTACGGAGGAATTTTACAGAATCAAACTTATCGAATGAGGTGGAGTCACAGGGTTGGGTGCAGTTTTTTTCCACACCCCTAGCATGTTGGTTCAAAAGTGTGAGGAGCGTTATTTTGTGTGTGAAACAAGTATAGTAGTACGAAGGTTATGGCTCAGTTGCTCACTCGAGAAGGACCCGACTGCTTTTTCTTGCTTAACTTTACGGCCCTTTGTGATAAATTTATGGACCTCTATGTAATTTTCTCTTTTTTGAGGTCTTCGATGTAAACCGTACTCACTCCCACCGATCGTGTCAAATTTTAACTACAAGTAAGCGCGATAGATAGATTCCTATTAAAATTTTCCAAAAAAACTTTTGAAGCTAACCATAAATTCAGTACATCGAAAACCACTGAAAATCTTTTTCGTAAAACTTCCAAAGCAACCTACAATTTACTTGTAGTTCAAATTTGACATAATTTCGATAAATTAGCACGGAGTCTCATTCAAGTCCGTAGAGTTAGCTAGGAAGTTTTAATATTCGCAAAACATGGGAAAATCGAGAATGTTCTTTCCTGATAGTTGGAAACTCACACCGACGACATCGTTTACTAAAATAATATGCACCCATATACCTTCGAAAAGACAATTAATCCAAGAGCAATCTATCATGCTTACTTGTAGCTCAAGTTTGACCTAATTTCATTCAGTTATCAAGATGCAGAATCTTAGCAAGAAGTTGAACCTATTGTTAAAATTTCATGACCTTTACTATATATATGCACACAAAACAAATTGTGTTTTCTCTCTACTTCACTGCCTCATCACCATCCACACACACCCTGGCCGGCTGATCTCTCCCTCGACCACAACATGGAACTACCGATGTGTGTTAACCTACCTTGTCGTTCCATTTTAGACCCTACAAAGAGGACGCACCAAGCACACCCCCAACACGCTAGTTCGAAAGTGTGAGGAGCGTTTTTTTCTTGTGTGACACGAGTACAGTAGTATGAAGGGTATGCCTCAGTTTCTCACTCGAGAAGGACCCGACTACTTTTCCTTGCTTAACTTTAGGGCCCTTTGTGCTAAATTTATGGACCTCTACGTAATTTTCTGTTTTTTGAGGTCTTCGATGTAAATCTTACTCCCATCAACTGTGTCAAATTTTAACTACAAGTAAGCACGATAGATACATTCCTCTTAAAATTTTCCAAAAAACTTTTAAAGCTAACCAAGAATTTAGTACATCGAAAACCACCGAAAAGCTTTCTTATAAAACTTCCAAAGCAACCTACAATTTACTTGTAGTTCAAATTTGACCTAATTTTAATAAATTGGCACAGAGTCTCATTCAAGTCAGTGGAGTTAGCTAGGAAGTTTTAATATTCACAAAACAAGGGAAATCGAGAATGTTCTTTCCTGATAGTTGGAAACTCACACCGACGGCATCGTTTACTATAAGAAGATGCACCCAACTACCTTCGAAAAAACAATTAATCCAAGAGAAATCTGTCATGCTTACTTGTAGCTCAAGTTTGACCTAATTTCGCTAAGTTGTCAAGATGCGGAATCTTAGCAAGAAGTTGAACCTATTGTCAAAAATTTCAGGACCATTACTATATATATGCACATAAAAAATGTGTTTTTCCCTCCTTCACTGCCTCATCACCATCCACACATACCCTAGCCGTCTGATCTCTCCCTCGTCCACAACCTGCCGCTGCGCACGTGAGTCGACCTGCCTTGTTGTTCCATTTCTCACCCTCCGAAGAGGAAGCACCAAGCACACCCCAGCACGCTGGTTCGAAAGTGTGAGGAGCGTTTTTTGTGTGTGTGAAGAAAGTATAGTATTACGAAGGGTATGGCTCAGTTGCTCGCTCGAGAAGGACACAATTGCTTTTCCTTGCTTAACTTTAGGGCCCTTTATGCTAAATTTATGGACCTCTATGTAATTTTCTATTTTTTGAGGGCTTCGATGTAAATCGTATTCACTCCCACCGACCGTGTCAATTTTAACTACAAGTAAGCGCGATAGATAGATTCCTCTTAAAATTTTCCAAAAAACTTTTGAAGCTAACCAGCAATTCAGTACAGCGAAAACCACAAAAAAAAGCTTTTTTGTCAAACTTCCAAAGCAACCTACAATTTACTTGTAGTTCAAATTTGACCTAATTTCAATAAATTGGCACAGAGTCTCATTCAAGTCGATAGAGTTAGCTAGGAAGTTTTAAAATTCGCAAAGCATGGGAAAATTGATATTGTTCATTCCTGATAGTGGAAAACTCAGATCGACTGCATCATTTCCTAAAAGAAGATGCACCCATCTACCTTCAAAAAGACAATTAATTCAAGAGAAATCTATCATGCTTACTTGTTGCTCAAGTTTGACCTAATTTCATTAAGCTGTCAAGATGCCGAATCTTAGCAATAAGTTGAACCTATTGTCCAAATTTCAGGACCTTTAGTATATATATGCACGCAAAACAAATTCTGTTTTCTCTCTTCTTCATTGCCTCATCACCATCCACATACACCCCGGCCAGATGATATCTCCCTCATCCACAACATGGTGCTTCCCACATGTGTCGACCTACCTTGTCGTTCCATTTCACACCATGCGAAGAGGAAGCACCAAGCACACACCCAGCACGCTGGATTGAAAGTGTGAGGAGCGTTTTATGTGCGTGTGTGTGTGCATGAAGCAAGTACAGTAGTATGAAGGGTATGGCTAAGCTGCTCGCTCGAGAAGGACCTGACTGCTTTTCCTTGTTTAACTTTAGGGCCCTTTGTGCTAAATTTATGGACCTCTATGTAATTTTCTCTTTTTTGAGGTCTCCGATGTAAACCGTACTCCCATCGACCGTGTCAAATTTTAACTACAAGTAAGAACGATAGATAGATTCCTCTTAAAATTTGCCAAAAAACTTTCGAAGCTAACCAGGAATTCAGTACATCGAAAATTATCGAAAAGCTTTTTCGTAAAACTTCCTAGCTTATGCACAAATTTTTCCACATACATAGGTGATGCCCTAATACTAGTATGAAAATAGAAGTGGTAAATAGTATAAAATATGTCTGTCAAACTGACATGATGAGACTATACTACGCTAGGAACTGACATGTTTAATTTAATGCACAATGGCGTGCTAGTCTATCATGCTAGCCGGCGTCCTTGATGTAGTCGCTTCCTACAACAGAAGAAAATAAAATACCTCTTTCAAAGAGCCATCCCATCTTCCCCGTCTCCGTTTAGTTTATCCCCACTCGTTGATGCTGTCAGGCCGCATCTCTGGCGTGCGCTTCACACATTTTACTCGCCATCTTGCCCGCTACATCACTCCATCTAGGCCACCACCCTCTCCTCCAAAAACCACCAACAAGTCTACATAGATCCACCCTCGCTCCCAATCCGTGCGGACTGGATAGAGGATTCGAGGTGCAACCCGCGACACTACGGCTGGAGCAAGGTCGGCGACGACATCTTCAGTGAAATCACTATGTGTTTGGACACTACCAGCGTCATTAGGCTGGCCTCATGCTCTAAGGAGTTGTACCGCCAGGTCACCGGCGGAAAAGGAAGCAGATGCCCCAACGACCATTGTTGTTCATTGGACTCATACAATGATGTTTACAAGCATAAGATACAGTGCTACTACGCCCCGTGTGCAGCCTGCACGGAGCGAAGGTGCGTGTTCATTGCCCGTCCATTGACTATGCACGAGCTCTTTGACCACTTGAAACTTTCCCACAAGATGTATTTGCCTGAAGTGACTGATTGCCCAAAATATATCGAGCTCGTTGGGGAACCCCAAGAGGAATGTATGATGAGCACAGCAGCAAGTTTTCCCTCAGTTATGAAACCAAGGTTATCAATCTAGTAGGAGCAAGGAAACATCTCCAAGGTGTTGCTAGTTGAACTTTGGCAGGGCGCACTACGGTGCCAGCAGCAATGTGGAAACCTACACAAGACAACCACAGAACTCTGCACCCAACTTACAGTGAGGTTGTCAATCTCACCGGTTTTGCTGAAAATAATGGATTAAACGTATTGTGTGGAAGAAAGTAATAGCTTGCAGAAAGCAAACAAAAAGCAGTAAATAGTTGATTGAAGATTGATGATAAAAGAATGGACCGGGGTCCATAGTTCACTAGTGGTGGCTCTCCTTAAGATAGATGACATGTTGGGTGAACAAATTACAGCGGGGCAATTGACAAACATCAAGAAAGCAATATGCATATACTACTCATCTTTACTCCTTTGAGACTTGATTGGGAATTACAACATTATACATAGACCATAATCCAACTGCATCTATGACTAATAATCCACCTTCAGGTTATCATCTGAACCCCCTCCAGTATTAAGTTGCAAGCAACAGATAATTGCATTACGCATTGCATGTAAAGTAAACAATACGATTGTTCTATGAACAAAGGATTGTTGTTTTCTCCCTAGTAGCAACAACACATCTAGTACCTTAGAGATTTCTGTCAATTCCCCAGATTACTAGAGGCATGAACCCACTATCAAGCAGAAATACTAACTCTTGGAGTTGCTAGCATCTACTTGGCCAAGATAGCTACTAACAACGGAAAGCATGCAAGATCACAAATAACAAAGACATGATATAATCAATAATCAATCTGAAATAGCATCACAATATCCATTAGATCCCCGCAAACACAACATGTAGGAATTACAAATAGATGATCTTTATCATGAACGGAGCTCAAAAGATCTAAGCATGATAGCACAAAGGAGGAGAACTAGCCATCTAGCTACTACATGGACCCGTAGTCCAGAGATGAACTACTCACACATCACACCGGAGGCTTGCATGATGATGAAGAAGGCCTCCAGGGTGAATTCTCCCCTCCGGCAGGGTGACAGGAAGAGCTTTAGATCCCTATCGATCTAGGGATGGAGATGATGGCGGCTACAAACTCTTTCGTATAATTTTGATCGGGTACTTAGGGTTTCTGTATCGGAGGCATCTTATAGGCGAAAGGGGAGGCCGAGGGGGTGCCAGAGGCGGCCAGACCACCCCCTAGCATGAGCCAGGCTGGGCCGCGCGGCCAGGTGGTGTGGAGGCCCCCTGGCCCCTCTCTGTCTTGTATTGTGGCCGCACTTTCCTGGAACCAAAAACAACAGAAAATAGGTAACTGGCACTGTGGCTCTTATTAATACGTTAGTCCAAAAAAGTGTATAGAAAGTACTCCAAACTTGGAAGAAAACATAAGAAAGTATATAAAAACAAGCATGGAACATCAAAAATTATGGATACGTTAGCAACGTATCAGTGACCTACTTCAACAAGCACTTGTACCCGACTGACCTGGTGCCCGCACCAGAGATTATTAGCATCGGCAAAGAGGACACAGAGTTTGCCGCCCTAATTGAAGGGTACACCATGTACATCGTCCTATCCGTCAGGTATGTCAGGTCGGTGACGTGCGAATCGCCATGGTACAAGGTGATGTTATGGTCGTTATCGTCATGGGATAAGCTCCATTCAGTCGAAATGGTGACGACATCTGAGCTGATGAGTGGGCCTTCGTCGGCTAAAGTCGCGCTGAAAGGGCTCATGTTGTACCTGTCGAAACCACGGTGCTACCTGCGAGCTTCTCGAAATGTCTTCAGAATTCCCCCTGGATTATAAGTATATCAACAACTAGTTTCAAGTGTGAGTAAACACATATAAATATTCTTGTAATGATCCTAATATGAATATATGTAATGTTGTACTAATTAATTACTTTATGTTGGTGACAAACCCAATTGGTACCGGCTGCCCAGCCATATATGTCTTCATTTTCAATGCTCGTTACTGTAATCCTGTGGAACTGCGTGGTACCTAGCTGCGAGTTTGTTGTCATGCCGTTTGTGATCCACTCCCACCTCAGAGAATCCCACTCCATGAGGTTGCGCATTTTACACTATCGTAGGAAAGGCAGGTACATCTCTAAGCTGGTGCTGGCACCAGGCTCGTAGAATGTAGATATCGGGTTAACTAGGGACGATGACACGGTGTTCTACGTGCTATTTGATAGGTGCGACAAAGTCATCTCGATATCCGGCGTGATTGTTGCCATAATTGTGAAGTTGAGCTCTACATATCCAAATGGCTTGTGTGAGAAGGTATTCTATGCGAAGCCTAAATCCACTTGCTCTTTGTCGGTTTGCCGGTCTAATCTGGTCGCTCGTTGTCAGAATCGACCAAGTTCATCGTGGAATACAAGCTTCGTATCGACAGGATTCTTATAGAATAACATATCTTAATCTTCTTATGATGATCCTAACTTGAACATATGTACTCCTCGACATGATTTTTCTCATCATTTTGGGAAATGTGGTTGCTAGATTAAGGTAGTTCCGAGTATTTTGTATGGAGTTCTGCTACTGCTAATCTTTTTTAGTAGGAGTAATACCTATGTACTAGTACTTGTTCAGACCGACCGATCAAGTGCAGAATATGGTCTCCCTTTCCTTTTGAATCATGGCCTAGCTACATCTACCAAATTTCAATGTCTGCATTGCTAAATCTGTTAATTCCTTTGGTCATTATCTATACTGCTAAATCGGTCACTTTGAAATGGTGCTAAATCTGTCAAGTGCCTCTTATTATGAACTGGGAATCTGTTGATATTTTTCTGTCTTATTCAGTACCGCTAAATCTTTCAAATACTAGTGAATCTTTCAAATGTTCTGTTGTTGCTATTAATCAAGTATTTCTTAGAAATAATAGTGATGTATTGGTACTTGTTTAGATCAAGACCAGTAGGTGTTCTTGCTCTTCTTTTGGAACATGGCCATAATATGGTCTCTATGTCCATTTGAATTATGGCCTTGCTACATCTATTGAATTTCAATGTATGTATTGTTAAATCTATCAATTCTTTTGGTTATTATCTGTACTTCTAAATTGGTCATTTTAAAATGTTGGTGAATCTATCAAGTCCCGTTGATTATGTATTTGGAATCTATTGATATTTTTCTATTTTATTTAGTGTTGCTGAATCTTTCAAATGCTCGTGAATCTGTTAAATGTTCTGTCATTTTTATTAGATTATTAAAGTATTTTGTAGAACTAATACTGACGTACTGGTACTTATTTAGATCAAGGGAAGTAAATGGTCTTACTATTCTTTTGAAACATGGCCTTGTCACAATCTAGATGAGGCTTGGGGCGGGTTGCATATGTGGGTCACACAGTCATTGATGTGAGTAGAAGGTATGCACAGAAAGCAGACATGATCGTTAGTTTTACTTGCTCCAATGATCAAGTGTGTTCAGAGAAAAGCGACTGATCCCCTGCCAAGGTTTTTAGTGATGAAACAATAATTGATTCTCACTGTCCTGCTATTGAATTTCAGAGTCTGTATTGCTGAATTTGTCACTTTCAAATGCTGCTGAATATGAACTGGGAACCTGTCGTTATTTCACCAAGCATGATGTAATTTAGGCCTGGGTTCTTGCCTTTCTAGAAGTTTCAGCAATTTTAGCAGGCTTGCCAAACTTTGCAAAGGGGTACCTTTCTAGAAAGTTCATATGAGGTTCCGCATCTTGGTATTTTGGTATGAAGTATCGAAAAATGTAAGTGAATCAACTTACAACTACTCTTTCTAACTGATATGAATCTAGACAAAGTTGAGGCCATTAGAATACGAACTTGAGGAAGTAGTATAAAATGGTAGTAGTTCTAATAACTCAGATGTGATGACAGAACACTCTATGGCAGCGTGCTAGTCTAGAGTAGCTATAGTACTCCCTACTCCATAACTCTAGTCGGTGTCCATGATGTAGTATGCCCGGCAGAAGATAGCCGAAGGAGCATAGCAAAAACCCCTCCTTCAAAGAGCCATCCCCAACTCCGCGAGGCTGCATTTGGATCTTCTCGAGCGCGCACTTCACACATTTTTCTTGCGATCTCACCAGCAGCATCGATCCTTCCAGGCCGCCACCCCTCTCCTCCATATAATCCCAACAGTGATCTGCCCTTGCCCCCAATCCATCCGGATGTGATGAATGTGGATTCAAGGCACAACCGGCTGAATGACATCTGGACGAAGGTCAGCAACGACGTCTTCAATGAAATATCTATGCGTCTGGACACTACCAGCACCGTCTGGCTGGACGCATGCTCCAAGGAGCTGTATCGCCAAGTCGCAGGCAGAAAAGGTAGTAGGTGCCCCAACGACATCTTCTATACTTTGGTCTCCTACAAGGATGTCTACGACCACAAGATCGTGTGCAACTACTGCCAGTGTGTCTGCACGGAGCCAGGATGCAAGTTCACTGGCGTCAAGAAACTGTTTGTCAAGCACTTCATATCTACCCACTCAATGATGGTGCCCAAATATAGCCCCAAAAAATGGGACCCGTCTATGTCGGTTCGTGCACCGGGCTCATGGAGAGCTGAGGTCATTAGAATTGGGAAGGAGGGAAAGATGTTCGTCGCCCAAATTGAAGGGCATAGCACGGAATTGCTCCTCTCCGTCAAGCCAATCAGGTCGGCGATGTGCGAATCGCCATGCTACGAGCTGATGTTTTGGTCATTGGTCTTGTTCGCTAGTTTCAATCAGGTTGTAGTAACAAGGTCATCCGAGACAACGATTAGGCCGTCGCCGGCCAACAACGCGCAAGAAGTGCTCACGTATTTTCTGTTGAAGCCGCGACTTTACAGGCATACTACTGAACCTATCGTCGGACAAGATTCACCGGTGAGTTATCACATCTTAATCCTCTTGTGATGATCCTACCATGAGTGTATGTAATATTGTACTAATTAGCTAGTTTATGTTGGTGACGGATTCCCTTCGTAATTAGAATTGCCGAAATTAAGGATCCTAAATTTCCTGGTTTGTCGTATGAATTTTACATGTATGCTGCTGACTAGAGGCAGAAAATCTAGCGTGCATCCCAGTTTGACACGCTGAAGCATTCTCTTTTCTTCGAGTACGTATGATGGGACATGTAGTGGTTTCTAGCTTAGTGTAAACTTGTACTTCTACACTTCTACTAAGTATTTTGTATGGAGTTCAATAACTGCTAATCTATTTTGTAGTAATACATATGCATTGGGACTTGTTCAGATCGAGTGGAGAATATGCATGGTCTCGCTTTCCATTTGGAACTTGGCCTTACTGCATTATTGTACTGGCATTGAATTTTAATGTCCGCAATGCTAAATCTATCAATTCTTTTAGTCATTTTCTGCCACCGTTGAATCGGCCACTTTAAATTGCTACTGAATCTGTCAAGTGCTGCTGAATGTGAATTGGGAACCTGTAAGATACTTTTCTAGTCTTATTATGTACTGCCGAATCTTTCAAATGCTATTGAATCTATCAAATTTTCTGTCATTGCTTTTACTAAGCTATTTCATAGAGATAATATTGATGTACTAGTACTTGTTTAGATCAAGGGCAATAGATGGCCTGTCTTGATTTTGTTTTGAAACATGGCCTTGTCACAATCTAGATGAGGCTTGGGCATTATGGGTTGCATATATGTTGGTCACATAGGCATTGATGTCAGAACGAGGTATGCACAAAAATGAAGACTTGATCGTCAGTTTTGCATTCTCCAATGATGAAGTGTGTTTAGAGAAAAGGGGAAAACTCATCATGTACGAACGTTTTTAGAGCTGAAAAAAGAACTGATTATCTCTGTACTACTATTGTATTTCAGTGTTTGTATTGCTGAATCAGCCACTTTGAAATGCTCATGAATCTATCAAGTGTGGCTGATTACGAACTAGGAATCCGATATTTTTCTATTTTATTCTATACTTATGAATCTTTTAAATGCTAGTACAAAATCTGCCAAAAGTATTGTCGTTGCTAACTGGCTATTTGCACTAGAGCTTTTGCCTTTTTGTCATTGGAATCGTTGGATGTGTTTTTTATGAGAGGGGTAAAGATACAACATGATTTCACCAAGTGAAGTCATAGGGTATCAGTGCAGTTTTGGCGCGGACAGAGGGTATGTCCATGGTTCTTTTGACTTTTCGCATGAATATGTGTCAAAATAATTATCTGTTTTCCACCTTCCTCTATGTGGTCTTTGTTTCGAATCCAGCCGAGCCACATCACAATGTAATTTTCATTAACAAGGAGAAGAAATCTATCCCATTCTGCCCCTTTTTAGCCCATAACATTTTAATTTGGCCATTTTAGGTTCAGTGGAGTGCTGACCACAACCCACTGAAATTTCAGAAAGGACCCCATGGAGCACAACCCAGAGGACTGCTGAGCACAACACAGTGAAATTTGAGAAAATATCCCATGGAGCATATGCCATGGAGTATAGACCAATGTATTTTTATTAGGCCTTTTGGGCATTACCCCCCACCCTTAAAAAAATCCGCCTTCCCATGTTTTTAAGAAACTACTCTATTATGTGGCATTTTATAAATTGAGATGCCAGGAGCGCTACCATTTTATATTTTAAAAGAGATAAACATGGACACAAAATATTTATAAAAGACTAATACATAAGTTGTAGTACTAATAAATGTTTAATGATATGTTTTCTATAGATATCTTTGGTGTAGTTGTAACACACTCAGTTTACGTCTATTTAATTCAAAGGTCCTCAGTTCGAATCCCCTGTGTGCAGATATATATATCTTAGGTTTACATATATATATATCTTGGGTTTATATTTTTCTTCTAGCAATATCGTATTACGGACAGGCTGACATCCTGGACCCCTAGCCTACAGCGTCCCAATGAAATTTGAGAAAGGAGGTCGTGTTGCTAGCCTAGAACATTATATTTCGGCCATTTCAGGGTAAGGGGACTGTTGAGCATAGCATAGTGAAATTTGATAAAGAAGCCCATGGAGTATAACCCAAAATATTTTTAATTAGGCCTTTTGGCCATTGTCCCCCACCCCTTCAAAAAAAACTCCACCTTCCCAAGTTATTAAGAAACTACTCTATTATATGGCATTTTATAAATTGAGATGCCAGGAGCACTACCATTTTATATTTTAAAAGAGATAAACATGGACACAAAATATTTATAAAAAGACTAATACATAAGTTGGAGTACTAATAAACATGTAGTGATATCTTTTCTATAGATATATTTGGTGTAGTTATAACGCACTCATTTTATGTCTATTTATTTCAAAGGTCTTGAGTTCGAATCCCCTATGTGCACATCTATATATATCTTGGGTTTACATTTTTTTATTCTAGCAATATCGCATTACGGACAGGCTAACATCGCGGACCCACCAACCTGTAGCATCTCTCGAGTTTAATGGTCGGGTTTGAAAAAAAGTTAAATACTTGTACAGGAGGCTGGCATCGGGGACCCACATGCCCGAACTAATAAGGATGCATCAGGGACCCACAAGCTAGAACATACCAGAGAGGCTGACATGGGGGCCTCAGCAGCAAGACCATACATGCCTGCCGCATCGAGCAATGTTGCCAAGGTCAAAATAGCGCACGTGGCCGAAAAAGAAGTTCATCATACGCAGGTTTCATTTATAGAGAGACCGACATGTGGGACCCAGTAGCGTGACATTATACAGGTGCTGGATCGAGCAATGTTGCCAAGTTTGAAACAGGCAGGTGCAGCGAGAAAAAAGTCCAGCATGCACACGTTTCTCATAATGTGAGGCTCACATGGGGGGCCCAGGAGCCTAAAAACGCTATCAATTTCGAAACACCGAGGCACGACTGAGGGCATCAATTCCATCATACACACGTTTCTTCTAATGAGTGGATGATATGTGGAGCCAAGTAGCGTGATTAAGCTGTGGATGTAGTGAGCAACTCTATCAAGTTCGAAACATGGAGGCGCGACCGAGGGAAAAATTCTATCATACACATGTTTCTTCTAATGGGAGAGTGACATGTGGGGTCCAGGAGTTTTATTAAACGTTAGATGCATCAAGCAGCGCTATCAAGTTCAGAATAGGGTAGCGCGAGCAAAGAAAAAAATTCTATCATACACACGATTCTTCTAATGTGAGGCTAACATGGGGACCTAGCAGCGTGACTAAACGGAAGATAGATCGAGCAACGGTATCTAGTTGAAATCAGCGAGGCAGTAGCCAAGGGAAAAATTCTATAATACACATGTTTCTTCTAATGAGAGGATGACATGTGGGCCCTAGCTGCTTGATTAAACGGCAGATGCATTGAGAAACTCTATCAAGTTTGGAACAGGGTAGCGCGAGAGAAGGAAACAAATTCCATCATACACACGATTCTACTAATGAAAGGCTGACATGTGGGTCCCAGCAGCCTGACTAAATGGCAGACGCATCGAGCAACATTATCGAGTTCAAATCAGGGAGGCGTGACCGAAAAATATGGTCCCCTAGAGACACTGACATCTGGGACCCATACGCCTCAAAATACTTCAACGAGTCAACATTGCACGAGGAAATGAAAATCTTGCTTCTGCCACATGCTGACCGAGCTTCCTCCATGTTTTTAGTGGTTCCGTTGTAGTAGAGGGCCACGAAACTGGAAAAAGAGTTTACCATCGGCCACGGTCGAGCCGAGAAAATCGTCGTGGAAGACGCACCTTCTACGATGACCATCGGGTCAAGTCATTGCAGAAGGAAACTTTTCTTGTAGTGTATGTGGATGACATATTATTGATTGGAAATAATACAGATCTTTTAAATAGTGTTAAACTTGTCTAAACAACAAATTTTTGATGAAGGACCTTGGTGAACCATCATACATACTAGGCATCAAAATCTATATAGATGGATCAAGACGCCTAATTGGGCTATCACAAAGTACATAACTTGATAAGATTTTAAAGAAGTTTAAAATATACAGAAGTAAGAATGGGTTCTTACCTTTGTTACAAGGCAAGACATTGAGTAAGACTCAAAGTCCGGCTATGGCGGAAGAACGAGAGATAATGGATAAGATCCCATATGCCTCAACCATATGCTCAATAATGTATGTCATGCTATCTACAAGACTGGATCTGGCACATGCTATTAGTTTGACTAGCAAGTACCAATCTGATCCAGGTTCGGAACACTGGATAGCAGTCAAGAATATCCTTAAGTACCTGAGAAGGACTAAGGATATGTTTCTCATGTACGGAGATGAATAAGAGCTCATCGCTAAGTGTTATGTCGATGCTAGATTTGATACCGATCCGGATGACTCTTAGTCTCAATCCAATTATGTATTTCTCATGAATGGAGCCAAGTTAGTTGGAGGAGATTCAAACAACTTGTGGTGGCGGGATCGACAATGGAGGTGGAATATGTTGGTGCTTCAGAAGCGGCACATGAAGTGGTTTGGGTGAAGGAGTTCATAAGTGAACTAGGTGTGGTTCCTAGTGCGTTGGACCCAATGGTGATCTATTGTGACAATAATGGAGCCATAGCAAATGCTAAAGAACCGAGGTCTCACAAGAATTCCAAGCATATCAAGCGCTGGTTTCACTCCATCCATGAACATGTCAAGGATGGAGATATACGGATTTATAAAGTACATACGAATCTGAATGTAGCAGATCTATTGACTAAAACTCTCCCTAGGGAAAAACATGATCAACACCAGAACTCCATAGGTGTTAGATTTATCACTATATAAACTAGATTATTGTCTCTAGTGCAAGTGGGAGACTGAAGGGAATATGCCTGAGAGGAAATAATAAAGTTGTTGTTATCTTATTCTAAGTATATGATAGATGTTTATTTTGCATGCTATAATTTTATTAATTCGAAACATTAATACATGTATGTTTAACAAACAAATACAGAGTTCCTAGTTATCTCTCATATAAACTAGCTTGTTGATTAACAATATGATCAAGGTTTCCTAATCATGGACATTGGATGTAGTTAATAACGAGGTCACAACATTGGTAGAATGATGTGATGAACATTCATTCGAAGTATACAAAGTCATTATGTTTACATTCTTATAACATCATACAAAATAACTTTAGTCCTTAGAACAAGACATCATGTCAATCACTAACACCGGAAGAGTAACTTGATAACATCAAACGGCATACCATTAGAGGGTGACAATAAAGGTGGGTTCAGATACTCCAAAAGTGTTATGTTAAGGATCATGGATCGAGAGTGAACTTTGTCCATCCTGATGATAGAGAGATATACTCTAGTCCCTCTCGGTGGTATCACATTGATGTAACTTGCAAGAAAGTGATAACATCACTAGAACGTTATATCACAGGAAAAAGAAAAGAGTACTTGTCAATAACGAGATCAAACTAGGTATGGGGACACTGATGATCGAATCTCAGACATGTAATATATCATGATACAAAGGGATTTAGTTACAAATGTTAAAGGTTCACACGATCAATGGAGTCGTCATTGAATGTGTGGGAGTTAGTACGGATCTCTAGGTCTCGATGCTGATTATTGATCGGAGAGAGGTCTCGATCATGTCTGCATTACTCGCGAACCATAGGGTTACACACTTAAGGGATATCGACACCATTTAGGAGCAAATATGTTTCAGATAGATATTATGAAAGCGCTGGAATTATTTCGATGGAAACTGAAATGATTTTGGGTGAAATTGCTGAAACTGGTTCCGCATGTGATATTGAAATGTTGTAGGGGGTTTTATATGAATATTTGTTAATTAAAGTAATTAAAAAACTGAAAATAAATAAAAGAGTTTTATTAAATGAGATATGCGTGGACATGTGAGTGGAGAAGGAATTATGTGAGTGGAGCATCCACCGATATGAACGAGGGAGAGGTGGGGGCACCTCCTTTGGAAGCCGGCCATGGGAGGGGGCTGCCCCTCCCCCTATAAAAGGCATCCTCGTCCTCCTCTCACTTCACACCTCCTCGTGAAGGATCTCTCTCCCCCTCTAGATTATTCCCCATTGCTTCGGATTAGCAAAGTACATGTTCCTGGTGGCTTTGTCTCAAAGGAGTTGCTACTTCTGCTTCTTTGATGGAGCGAGGACGCGGAGGTTTTCGGAGGACCGGACGTGTGTGCGATCACGGATGCATTGTTGAGTTGTGGTGCTGGACTTCCTCATGATCTTGAGATCGGCAAGAAAACTACTACATCATCCACGAGTTCAATCTCGTAACACTTTGTCGCTCTTCTAGGGTAAGTTCTCTATGGATGTATATCCACCTATCTATTGTATATAGGTTGATAGATCTTGGTGCTTAGTTGTTCACATCATAGCAATTTTTTTGTTTTCTATGCGCGAACCCAACAAAACCTTCATTGGGCCTGTCTTCTGACTGTATGTCCACATAGCCGATATCCTTTCTTGGATAGGATGGAGACGATGGAGACAAGGATGGAGACGATGATGGTGCCAACTTCATAAACAAAGTTTTTCCTCGCGTTCCTCCGCATGATGAATAGGCATTTCCACATGACCCAATGAGGGTGGATCCCAAGGAAACACTCACAAAGGGTGATTAAACAGGCAATGTGGAGGATAGAATTCGGCGCAAGCTGGTGTAGCTAAACACTGTATACAAAGAGAATCCCATGAAGAAATTTGTTGGAAGGAAGGGAAAGACCGCGATACAAGAAAGATAGAAACACTACCTGATATCCCTCCTCGGGTGCAGGTGTGGCCTCATCACCAAGGAGATTGAAGGAGACACTCTCTGGAAGAACTTAAGACTTGCAGGTCTCATGGATCTCCCGAGCATTGCACTTCGATAGGTTCCACCCACCAATCTTCACCTTCGCTGCCGTAATATAGGCGGCGGAACCGGTGCCTCTATTTTTCCCCATGGTGAGGAAGTCGCAGTCGTAGGAGCAGTAGACGGAACAATAAAGCATAGGAATGACAACAATGGAGATGATGAGTGGGAGGAAGAAGATGAAGATTAGCAATGGACGGGGGGAAGTGAGCAGTAATTCTTCCCTCTGTCGTTTATAAAGAAACAACGCTAGAGGAAAACCATCAAATCTTGGCGTCATTTCGCAAGGTTAAATTCATGGTGACACATGGCCACAGTAAAAATGATTTGTCGGGTCATGTTAATTCCGTTACCACGGAAAATAGGGAGATAAATATCGTGTCGCCTTGATTCACGCGCGACATGGGGTCGTGTGGTTAATGCCCCGCTGACCCGCTGCCCATGCGTTGGTCAGCCTATGTCACAATCCCACTACTTATGTGTCCCATCATGTACCCTCCATCTCAACTCAAGCACACCATCAGCATCAGAAATAATGTCATGAGCGGGGAAGAACAAATATCGTGTTCACCATCAGATATAAAGTATGATATCACCAGAGTCAAGACCCGAGTCAAAAAATTCTTCGGATGATGAAGATCTTCGAGCCTATGCTCTAGTGCAACTATTTGAACTTAGCCTTGGGGTCTATTCCCATCAGGAGAACTGGCCACAGACCCAATAATATTGCTTATCAGGGAAATCCAAGACCTGAGTCGAGTACCTCCTTAGATGATAGAGCTTTTATCCTATGCTCCGGTGCAACCACCTCAACATAGCCTCAGGGGCTACTCCCATTAGGAGTGCTGGCTGAGGACCCGATAGAAAATATATCCTCCTACGGAGTCGATGTAATAGCAAAACTACATGAAGAACAAATATGAGCCTACGCTCGAATGTAAGCATTTAAACGTAGCCTCAGGGGATACTACCATCGGGAGAACTTGTCGTGAACCCGATAGGAAAAGAAAAATATCCTCCTATGGAGTTGACGAAACAAAAAACCTATGAGCCTCACAAGTGTAGCCTCAAACAGTTACTCCCATCGGGAGTGTTAACAACTCACCCGATGAAAATGTCAACAATACTTTGGCAAAGTGACAACTTCAGCAATTCATATAGGAAAACAAGATAGTCGATAAAAGCTACAAGTTCTCAGACCGTGTACGCTGCAATAACATGTTTGACTATCGTGTTTATGACTCAAAGGTGAGACAGTGGGATCCTCCATGTGAGCCTAGTAAACACACAGGAATGCGCTCTGCTAGAAACATTCCATATCTAAGATATAATGAAAAATCCCGACGGATGTGTTGGGTACCCAAAGTACAAAAATGGAATTCAGTATTCGATAAGACCTCCATGGCCTGAACTGAATTACGCTAGTATATATCTGGTTCAAGTTCGGAGACTTGAGCTTGAGAAGGTTCACATTGTTTTTGCCCAAGAATAATTAACTGGTTCTGGTCAAAATAATCCCGATGACAAAAATATTGAGCTTATAGTTCTCTTAGTCAAAATAATCTTCAGGTTTAATGTTAGAAATGTCTTGGAGACTCAACCCAAATCTATGATTTGAGTGGAGCCTCAGGGGCTACTGACATGGGTATGACTTATCAGGTTCTCGTGATTTGTATACATGGTACTGTTGGGCCACATAGAGATAAACAAAACTTTTTCCCTTACGTGTCACTCCCAAGATATAGCTTAGGTGATAGGCCACGAGATTACCGCTAGACGCGCAAATGCGGAACTTGTTGTAGTGCGTCGAAGCAGTGCCTAATGATCCCATGAACAGCTCCTCTGAATCACATGAACTCCTTCACGGATCCCCACGAGCTCCTTTGTCTCCAGCTCCACACGTGCAATGCCTCTACCGGTATCCACACATAGAGAAAGGAGCTCTGGGCAGAGGATGGCTAGATCCTGTCTAGCCTGAAATGGGAGTAGAGAAAGTGACTTCTAGGTGAGGGACTATCCCTTGTCACTCCCTTATATACACTCCTTGTTGGGTTCAATGCTTGAGGCTCATCTAGGTTGTATCCCAATCTCCACATGGATCTAATCCACATAGGCTCCTTACTCTTAGTGTGACCCTGTAGGTTCACGTACACCTAAACACGACATGATCTACACCTCCAAGTATCCCGTCATGGATTTGAGTCCAACTCACTCCCATGAACACTTGGTCTCAAGTCGATAGATGGTAGCAGCCTCTAGCAAGACGTGCCAACTCCCAAGTGCCATAAAGTCAGAAGACCAACCTTCAATGTGATTTTGTCCAAGTCCCTTTGTCACACGATATACCTTGTCAAGCTATAGGCAAGTTGTTTCCATTCCTTCAATAGATTAACTCTCTTTTGGTTCTGTGCTATGTGATTCACTGACCAACACTTAGCCTGACTCCTCAGTTAACACTTAACTAAGTAGCACATGGCCATGCTTCCGAATCATATCACACGAGAGGGCCCAGAAAATATCTCTCCATTGTGGAGGGGAAAATCCTATCTTGGTAATCCATGTAATGCAGCTTGATTCATAACCAACCCAAACTCTACCTTTATAACTGCCCATTTACGGAATAGCGTTTGATAGAACCTAAGATGATGATCCACAACTCGGAGCATGCAATCACCTCAAGTCAAAGGATTCCATTGCTTGAGATTGCAAATGACAACATGCTCGTTGCATCTCAACTATGGGTTAGTCCTACTCGCTATACTCTTTAGCCGAATTAGTATAAGTTGGAATATCATCACCATGCCAATCACAAGTGGAAAAGTGTCATCAGCCGACTTGGACATTGGTCTAAGCTGTGTGTCCAGCACAACCTCAATGACAAAGGATAATCTAGTATTAAAAATCATAAATATATAGTTCCACAACTGAATCACGTATTCAGTGATATATATCTGATGTTCATACAAGGACAACTTTATCACTTTATGAATACTTTGGGAATATCATCAAACATGATTTCCTCTAGGGCATATTCCCAATAGTCTCCCACTTACACTAGAGTCAATCATCCGGACATCACACATGTCTAGGCATCTAATGCCCATTGCTCTTACGTGCGCCTCATGATTAGGCTGTGGAAGTGCCTTTGTCAACAGATCTGCAACGTTTGCATCCGTGTGTATCTTGCATAACTTGATATCACATGGATCGACAAACTAGCAAATCAGGTGGTACTGCATGAGTATATGTTTATTCTTATGGTGTTTGATACGTCCATTTTGATACGTCAATAATGTAGTGTTTAGGTTCTACTATGGTGACGGTGTCATCAAAACAAACCAGAATGGAGTTGATTTGAGCAATTTTTATTGTATTGATGAAGTGCTCTGGGATCCCGAAACAATATCCATTATTGAGTTGAAGGATTGGTTATGTGCTCGTTTAGGGCTCCCTCCCACCCATACTGTCAGTGTGCATGTATTATAGACTAAGTCAAGGATTAAACCAGATTTTTTTGAGACTGATAGAAGAGCAAGCTAAATGGGTCAAATGGGTGAAAGCCTGTCTGCGTAGGGTAATTAACCCTAGTGTCTTAGTGCTTCCTATGGCGAAAGAGCCTGGTTATGATCAGGGCCAGAGTAGTCAGACACACCATGCTGGTGGTGGTTATGATCATGAGTAGAGCAGTCAAGACGAAGACGGAGGTGGTGGTGGCTACTATGATGACCAGAGCAGTCAATGCCAAGATGGCGGTGGTGGTTATGAACTTGGTCAGAGTAGTTACGCACACAATGATGGAGGTAGTTATGAACCTGGTTAGAGTATTTTTGCACACACCAAGGATGGTGGACATGAATTAGCTGAAGGTAGTCAAGGGACATGAGAAGATATTTTCAGTGGTGAGGTCGATGAGGACGAGATACACGACGGTTGGTTGCAAGATCAGATGGAAGCCGAAGATTCAGAAGGGTATAGTGATAGCCCTTATGATTCCGCTGAGTCTGATCAAGAGGACCAACCTATTCCGGCATCATGGAATCAAGACCATACAGCAGCAATGAATGTGAACGATGGTCATGATTCCTCATGGCACTATCACGCCAACAACATCTCCATTGGTGCATTATATCCTAGCAAGAGGCATCTACAAGAAGCAATCGTTGAGTGGGCATTGTCCACGCAACGGGTTTTCAAAACAAAGGTGTCATCCCAACAATATTTGACTTTGGTTTGCGAGGTAGCTGGATGTCCTGCCAGGGTCCATGCCCATGTTCCTCGATATGACACCAACTGGAAGGTTAGCGATGTTGTGCAGCACACATGTCAACTTGACAATGTCCTGCAAGACCATCGTAATCTCACGTCAACCCTCCTTGTTAGACTGTTATACACTGAGATACTGGAGACCAAAGCCATGGTGGTGAAAGCTATCATCAACAAAGTTGCTGTCAGATTTCGCTACAATATATCTTACGGAAAGGCTTGGAGGACTAAGCAGAGGGCACTGGAGACAAGATTTGGTTCGTTTCGAGATGGATACGACTGTGTTTTTTGGATGCTGCAGACGCTGCAGGCTAGGAATCCAGGCACATACCTCGACATCCAACACTTAACATTGCCTCAAGAACCCAATTTGAGGGTGCTGCATCGATTGTTCTTCTCATTTGCTATATGCATAGAAGCTTTCACTCATTGTCGACCAGTCATTTGTGTAGATGGAACATTTCTCACTGGCAAGTACAGGGACCAGATCTTGACTGCCATAGGTCAAGACGGGAACAATCAAGTTGTTCTACTTGCATTTGCTTTCGTGGAGAGCGAGAACACCGAGAGTTGGGTATGGTTTTTCAGGAAGCTGAAGATAGCAGTTGTGAGGGATGTACCGAATGTATGCGTCCTACATGACAGGCATTCGGGTATACTCAGCGCGATAAGGAAGCTGACTCAGCCTGCTCTAGATGAACCAACTCCATGGCTAGACATGCAGAGTCGTTGGTGCATGCGGCATCTAGGGGCTAACTTTTTCTCATAGTTCAGGAACAAGGCCCTGATGAACCTATTCAAGAAGCTTTGCAAGTAGAACCAGGAGTGGAAGTATATCAAGTGTCGGGCCTATCTAGATGAATTCACAAAAAAACATGTTAGGCAGAGGAGAGCAGCTAGAGCAGCAGCTGTGGCGGCTCATGCGGCCGCGGTAGCTGCACATACAGTAGCTGGAGTAGCACCACCCGAGGAAGAACCAATTGCTCTTTGCGATTTGCCAGGATTTCACAACCCGGTACTAGGAGGAGGCCTGACAGACGGATTAAGAATTTTCAGGAATGGATAGAGCACGAGCCTATGGAGAGGTGGTCTCTGTTGCACGACACTCATGGTGCTAGGTTTGGCGTCATGACTACAAATCTTGCCGAAACTTACAACTTCGTCTTGAGAGGAAGTAGGGCTCTGCCATTAAAACCTATTGTGGAGTGTATTTTCACCGGAACATTGAAGTACTTCAGAGACAGACTCCAGCTTGCTCAGATGCATATCATGAATAACCCAAACACGAGGTACTATTCAAAGATAATGGATTACATGAATGCCAAAATGGAAAAGGCTCGGTCTATGCAAGTCATCGCCATCGGTAATCAAGAACGAAGATTTGAGGTTCGCCTCCCTTCCAACAGGATCGGATCTGGAGAAGAGGTAAAGACACAAGAGGTGAGGATAGGCAATGACGCTTGGCTGACGTGTGAGTGTACCTCCAACAAACCCAAGCTACTGCATTTGCCTTGCTCTCATGTCCTTTCTGCGTGCGGGCGGTTAGGTATGGATGCGAGATCGTTTGTGTCTCCTTATTTTCTTAAGGAGTCGGTGATCAATACATGGACTGGCGAGATTATGGGATATAGAGCATGGGCCAATTTCAACAAAGTAAACCCCGGTGAAAGGATTTACATTCCAGATCCTGGACTAATGCGGACAGGCAGAGGAAGGCGACAATGTGTTCACATCCGTAACGATATGGATGAATCCGAAGCCGGAGGCCCTACTAGACAATGTTTTCTATGTAATCATTTTGGTCATAGAGACACTAATTTCCATATCTTCGGGACTGGAGGAGCGGCTCCTCGTGGACGTGGCAGACGTGGCAGGCGAGGAACAAGAGGGAGAGGAATAAACTAGATTTTGCAATTCGTATGGAACTATGTTTTAAATTTGTAATTCGTATGGAACTATGTTTTAAATTTTTAATTCGTATGGAACTATGTTTTGGATGACTGAGCCACATATTATGCGCAGCCTTGAGGCGTACTTATTGTGGCTACTTGGGAAGGTGATGTTCACTGAGAACCACGTCTCAACCATCAGTGCACGCTACATCCGCTATGCTAGAGAGATCGCGGAGGCAACATGCCAGAACGACATCACCCAATGGAGTTGGGGTTCTGCTGTCTTAGCAGCAACGTACTGAGGTATGTGCACGGGATATACGCTAACCAAAGAAAAATCTACCTTGCTAGGATGCCCATTATTGCTGCAGCTGTAGTCATGGGAGAGGTTCCCTATTGGCCGCCCGAAGGTAGGAAAGAATTAAGCGGTAATCGTCCAGGGAGAGCGCCCCGTTGTCTATGAGTCTGATATGCTGCTTGACCACGAGAGAATTGTCATGCCTACATTCGGTACACATTGGACACGACGCAAGGTAAGTTAAAAGGTTTTGTTAATTGCATGGTCCATATTGCACTACGAAGGAAATTAACAACTATTTAATCCAACAGTGTCGTTTCGCGGGAGAACAAGTAACCCGCTGCTACCCGGCGTTCAGCGAGCAGTTCAACACGTTGAAGGAGGAATCGGTGATTTGGGAGCCTTACACCATAGCTGAGACAGCCGCAAGATATCCCGGCGGGTTATCTATTATGTGTCGTAGAGATGAGGACTACTGGCTCACTAAATCAAAGATCATCTTCGTTTCTCAGGTGGAGGAGATGTCTCAACAGAGGGTCATGAGGCAATTCGGTCTTCGCCAGATGGTAGAACCTCCATGTTCGGAGGTACCCCTTTCATCAGACGTGCATATGTAAGTTAATATATTCTGTATCTATAATTTTACACCGATTGTGTACTTACAAAATCTAACTGCAGGTACTCTCGGAAGGGTACTAAAAGAAGTGCAAATCAGTGGCTTCAACGGGTTAATACCAATATCAATGGTTGGCAGAATGCAACAACTGACATGTGGACCGCTCCTGCGTTTGATATGGAGCTATTCCGTGCATACTTACAGGGGTACATGAGCATGACACGGTTGCGTCCTGTCCACCACGCACATGATGATGAAAGATACCCTAGCCAGTCGACTATGGAGCCCAGACAATCAGCGGTAAATACACTTTTCTTCGTCACTGCACCTGGTAGCCTATATAATGTGTACTTATCCACTATACAAATGCAAGCCGATATGACATGGGAGCTACAGAATGAAGTGAATCAGTGGGGACGTTCGCTCTCGTCCGCTCCTCTTCTACTACCACGTCAAGGAGTTCAGTCCTTCGTAAGGCGTGTCCAGGAAATACTACAGAGTATCTATGCGACCATCACGTGCACGAACGTTTCAGGCGTCGTTCAGCACCGATCAGCACAGCGTCCACCTCGTCACTCCATGGGGGAGGGCCTGCCGCGTCGCTCCACGCAGGCTCGCCCGCCACGTCACTCCACGCAGGAGCGCACCCCGCGTGCAGACCAGACACTGCTCCGAGGCTCACAGCAGGAGACACCCACTGCACCTATCCGCCACGGGCCTGGTCCACTGATCTCGCAGCAGGTGACACCGAGACCAGGCTGGAGGCTCAGCGTGGCAGTAGCAGCAGGAGACACCGAGAGCACCACCCCCAGACTAGGCTGGAGGCTCAGCGTGGCAGCAGCAGTAGGAGTTTACTTTCGACCAGTGGCAGCAGCAGCCGCAGCTTACTTTCGACCAGTGGCACCAGCAGCGGCCGCAAGTCCCATTCATGGGCTATCGTCCTGAGGGTACGCATTTTCCTATCTATTTTGGTTACATGTAGTGCATAATCGTTGAGTACTTAATATTATTACATGGCAGGAGGATATGGAGACCCAAGCATGTCCTCAGTGGGTTCGTGGGCGACTAATGAGGAGGATCAGTAGACTCATCAGGATCAGGTTGACTGGTTTGGACTATATCAGACGCAACAGACTCAGAAGACGCAGCAGACTCCACCACCTATCCCCACATAGGATACACAGACGCAGGGTGACGGGTCAACTCTACCTCCCCGCAATGTGGTGCCTCCTAGAAGGTACAGATGGGGTACATCGACGCCAGGGCAACCTCGTGACCGGTGGCAGTGATATCTATCTATGTATTTGTCTGCGTATCTGTCTATGTATCTGGTATCGGTCTAGTTATCTCTCTATGTATGAGACTTGTATCTTGTATCGGTCTAGTTATCTGTCTATGTATGAGACTTGTATCTTGTATCTGTCTAGGTAGCTGTCTATGTATGAGACACATTTTTTATTCGACAAACACTTCAGCATAGCTTGCAACACAGTTCAACATAACTTGCGGTAAATAAATAAGAGCGCTCTCTATCCCTACGACTATGCCCTTACACTTCAACGATGCCTTCTTCATGGCCTGCTCTTCTTGCCCTTACCCTTTGACGATGCCTCGTCTTTACCCTTCTTCGTGGCCTGCCTTTCGTCCCACTCAGCTCTCCACTTAGTCACTACGGCAGGCGTCATGAATATATCATCTTCATCATCACTCTCTTCTAGCTTGTCATTGCTCTTCTTGCCCTTACCGTTCGACGATGCCTCGACCGATGATGGCTTGCCCTTACCCTTTGACGATGCCTCGTCTTTACCCTTCTTCTTGGCCTACCTTTCGTCCCACTTAGCTCTCCACTTAGTCCCAACGGTAGGCGTCATGAATATATCATCTTCACTCTCTTCTATCCAAATCCAAGGGAGCATGATGTTCTGCTGCCTTGCCCCTTCATTAGAGAATCTTTGCTTGCTCCACCTAGCATTCATCCAAAGTAGCTCTTGCCGTATCTCCTCTGGAGTCCTCTTTGGCTACCCTTTCCTACGCAATCCCTCACGCAGCTCAGTGAGGAGACAATCACTGCCAATTAGTTTCTCCAATGGGGTTGGATTGTTGTCTATCCTAAAGTTCCTAGCCAAATGAAAAAGGTCGACGGAAATGTGTGGCACAAAACTACGATCGTAGGGAAACATACTGGCTAAAAACGGGGTGGTTGCTGCTTAAACAACTGCGTGAGGAGGGGTTTTTATAGGGTAACATTCTGGCGGAAAAAAATCTGGCGGGAAACATTATGGCGGGAAGCATTTTGGCGGGAAAGATTTTGGCAGGAGATATTTTGGGAGGAAGCATTATGGTGGGAAATATTCTGGCGGGAAACATTCTGGCGGGAAGCATTCTGGCGGAAAGCATTTTGGCGGGAATGTTTTTTGATGGAAAGCAACATTGGTATGACATGTTAAATTAAAGATACATCACAACACTATAACTGAAATGAAGATACATCAAGACACTACAACTGAAAGGAAGTTACGTCAAGACACTACAACTGAAATTAAGATACATCAAGACACTACAACTGAAATTAAGATACATCGGGACACTACAACTGAAATGAAGTTACATCAGGACACTACAAGAGGAATTAAGATACATCGGTACTGAGACATACATGTACCTTCCCTGAGTCCAGCGCGGGTACTTCCCGGTCTTTTCCCCACGTTCCTCTGCCGCCCGCGCCTCGGCAGCTCTTTCTCTTAATCTCTTCCTTTCCGCCTAACGGGCCTCCTTGAGCACCTCTTCCTGGCACTCGCGGATTGCCTTCTCTTCCTGTTCAGCTCGCGCTTTTGAGCTTGCTCTGCTCGGAATTCTTTCATTTCTCTCTCCCGTTCCTTCTTCGCCTCTTCGGCCATACTTTCAGCACATTCCTCTTCATGAAAGGCGGCCCACGTAGCTCGGTTCCTGTCATGAAACTCTTTCTTGGCCTAGGATGGCTGCTCGGTGTCAATCCAATGGTACCACTTGCAAAGTGGAGGAGGAGACTGCAAGCAAATCAATGGAATGAATAAAAGAACTCATGATAACATGAATGGTTCATATTAACCATGCTCTGTGAACATACCGGAGGCCTCTCGTACGACGGGGTGGGCTTGCGTCCTAGTTGGGACACATGAAAAACTTCATGCCCATGCAGGTGGAGAAATCGATCGACTCCTTGACCTTCGCGAGATGGCCGCACCAACAGCGCTCGTGTGTCACCCCTTGCGGCAACCTGGCATCTTTCGTCTTCGTAGGCCTATACTCGGGGTCCGAACATGGCACACTCATGATGGAGAGGGGAAGGAAATGGGAGAAATAGAGGAATAACCGGATGGAGAGATACCATCTTGGTGCTAGTATTTATAGAGGCAACTAGTAGAAATTTGTGGGAGAAAATGGCGGGAAGAATTGGCGGGAGAGAAACGGCGGGAAGAATTGGTGGGAGAGAAACGAAGGGAAGAATTGGCAGGAGAAAACAGCGGGAAGAAGTGGCAGGAGAGAAACGGCGGGAAGAATTGGCGAGAGAAAACAGCGGGAAGAATTGGCGGGAGAAAACAGCGGGAAGAAGTGGCGGGAGAGAAACGGCACGAAAAAAGTGGCGGGACAAATACTGGCGGGAAGAGGTTGCGGGAGATAAATGGCACAAAAAAGTGGCAGGAGAAATAATAGCGGGGAAAAGAACGGCGCAAAATAGTGGCGGGATTTTACCGGCGGGCGATAAACTTTAAACGGCTGGATTAGCCCAACGTAGTGTGTGCATGATCCATGCAACCGTCTGCTTTTCAATAACTGACAAGCCACCTCGTATTTTCAAAAAACGATTCGAGGTTGTCGTTTTTACAAAAAACGACCAGCTGCCAGTCGATTATGTCAGATGCTGGTCGTTTTTTCAACAGACGACTTGGGCTTGTCGTTGTTTGAAAAAACGACTTGGGCTCGTCGTTGTTTGAAAAAATGACAGTGCACTAGATCCATAAATTCCTTTTTTGCGTAATTTTCATGAAATTGATTAAAAAATGTATTATTTAAAAAAAATTAGCCCTACTAGAACCAACACCCCTTCGATGGTTACATAGTGATTCAGGATCCTAAATAAGCAAGCCGACTATTGAGCTTTAACATCACCACTAGCCATCAAGTGATCTAGGTAGGCAACTCCTTGCCAATCGCATCTCATGTGACTCCTGTTGGTCGGGTGGAATTTCATGTCCCAGCTCCCGACCGACCTCTCCCCAAGCCCCACAACCATTGTGATAGACCTGTCTAGCTTACCAAGTGATTCCGCTACAAGATTCTGACTCAAACCCTCCTAGTCGAAAAGAATCGGTAGCACCTCAAATTTTATGAGCCCACTACCAAAAATGTCCGACTTGTGATGATGCAGCACCAGCGGGGAGACCGACTAGACCTTCTTTCAGGGATTAAAGCTTACCAACTATCTAATAGAGGTAAAACTAGAGGCATAACAATAACACAAATAATCCAATTATAATGTGAAATGGTATGGTGATTTCCATCTCCATGAACCTTTTGTCATGCCTTTGGCTGTTGTGTCCTTCGAGTCCTCCAAACATGCTACACTAGCACTAAGGAATATACAAGAAGATAGCATCACATGCCGACACGCAAGTCGTTATACAATAACATTGATAACACTTTGGCTCCAGCTGGTTGACAAACCCGTGATACGCATATCACATATGGATACACACATCACATGCACAAAATCCATACCATTCACAACTTCCTGCAAAAACAAGTTATACATAGATACAATATCTATCGGTGTTGTGAAACTCGCAACGACATCTAATGCGCTACGCCAGGGCGAAGCCGGAGGTCCCGCTGGCCGGATAGCAGGCGGGGATCAAAGGGGCAACGCCCCTTGCGTGTGTGGGCAGCGCCCGGTGATTTTTCGAAAATTGCAGATCTAATCTGTGTTCAGAACCATGGATTCCTTCACTAGATAAAACACTTTTACCCAAATCCAATCCCTGTGTAGATATGAACAATCTCATTGATAATCCGCACCTGATCTTCCATGTACCCCGAGTGCGATTGATCCAATCAATCTGACCTTCCATGTACCCCGAGTTCGATTGATCCAATCAATCTTGCACAAAGCCGATCTATCTCATAGATCGACCACTAGAACCCTAAGTAGATCCAATCTACCACCTAATGCATATCACATATGCACATATCTAGAGCCTAAAACTAGAAGCTATCTCTTTGATACCACTGTTAGGCCATATGGATATAAACAAAACTTTTTCCCTTACGCGGTACTCCCAAGATCTAGCTCAGGTGATAGGCCACGAGATTACCACTAGACGCGCAGATGTGGAACTTGTTGTAGCACGTCAAAGTAGTGCTGAGCGATCCCATGAACAGCTCCTCCAGATCCCACAAACTCCTTCACCAGATCCCAACGAGCACCTTTGTCTCCAGCACCGCACGTGTAACGCATCTACCGGTATCCTTACAAACAGGAAGGAGCTCCGGGCAGAGGATTATGAGATCATGTCTAGCCCAAAATCGGAGGGGAGAAAGTGATGGCTAGGTCAGGGACTATCCCTTGTCACTCCACTTATATACACTCCTAGTTGGGCTCAACGCTTGAGGTCCATCTAGGTTGTATCCCAATATCTACATGGGCTCCTTACACTTAAGTGTGTGACCCTGTAGGTTCACCTACACTTGGACATGACATGAACTACACCTACAAGTATCCCATCATGGATTTGAGTCCAACTCACTACCATGAACACTTGGTCTCAAGTCGATAGATGGTTGTGGCCTCTAGCAAGACATGCTCACTCCCAAGTGTCATAAAGTTAGAAGACGAACCTTCAATTTGGCTTTCGTCCAAGTCCCTTTGCCACACGATATACCTTGTCAAGCTATAGGCGAGTAGTTTCCATCCTTTAATAGCTTAACTCTCTTCTTGTTCCGTGATATGTGATTCACTAGGCCAACACTTAGTTTGACTCCTCAGTTAACAGTTAAGTGAGTAGCACATGGCCATGCTTCTGAATCATATCACACGAGATGGACCGGAGGATACATCTCCATTGTGGAGGGGGAAATCCCATCTTGGTAATCCATGTCACACAGCTTGATTCACAACCAACTCGAACTCTACCTTTATAACTACCCATTTACATAAAAGCATTTGATAGAACCTAAGATAGTGATCCATAACTCAGATCATGCAATCACCTCAGGTCTGCTCGTTGCATCTCAATAGTGGGTCAGTCTGACTCGCTAAACTCTTTATCCGAATTAGTGTAAGTTAGAATAGCATCACCATGCCCATGACAAGTGGAACCGGGTCATCAGCTGACTTGCACATTGGTCTAAGTTGTGTGCCCATCACAACCTCAATGACTAAGGACAATCTAGTATGAACAATCATAAATATATAGTTCTACAACTAAATCACGTATTCCATGATATATATATATGATGTTCATACAAGGACAACTTTATCACTTTATGAATACTTTGGGGAATATCATCAAACATAATTACCTCTAGGGCATATTCCCAACAGGTACTTACCTAAACTAAGGCATTCAAGGCCCACAAGACAAAGAGTCCTAGGAGCATCCGAAGCCCATGAACCAGACATGATGAATAGGCGTTCCTCCACATGATGAATAGGCATTTCCACTTGCCCTAGTGAGGGTGGATCCCGAGGAAACACTCATAGAGGGTGATTAAATAGGCAATGCGGAGGATAGAATTCGGCGCAAGGTGGTGTAGCTGCACGCTATATACGAAGAGAATTCCACGAAGAAATCTGTGGGAAGGAAGGGAAAGACCGTGATACAAGAAAGATAGAAACATTACCCGCTATCCCTCCTCGGGTGCAGGTATGGCCTCATCACCAGGGAGATTGAAGGAGACACTCTCTGGAAGAACTTCAGACTTGCAGGTCTCGTGGAGCTCCCGAGCATTGCACTTTGATAGATTCCACCCACCAAACTTCTGCTTCGCTGCCATAATATCGGCGGTAGAACTAGCGCCTCTATTTTTCCCCGTGGTGAGGAAGCCGCGGTCATAGGAGTAGTAGAGGGGAAAATAAAGCATAGGAATGACAACAATGGAGATGATAGCGGGAGGAAGAAGATGAAGATTAGCAACGAATGGGGGAAATTAGGCAGTAATTCTTGCCTCTGTCGTTTATAAAGAAACAATGCTAGAGGATAACCATTGGATCTTGGTGTCGTTTTTGCATGGTTAAATCCATGGTGACACATGGCCACAGTAAAAAATATTCGCCGGGTCCCGTTAATTTCGTTACCATGGAAAATAGGGAGATAAATAGCATGTCGCCTTGATTCACGCACGATGTGGGGTCGTGTGTTTAATGCCCCACTAACATGCTGCCCACGCGCTGGTCAGCCTGCGTCACGATCCTACTACTGATGTGTCCCATCATGTACTCTACATCTCGACTTAAGCACACCACCACTGTCAGCAATAACGTCATGAGCGGGGAAGAAAAAATATCGTGTTCACCAACATTAACCTGATAAACAGTATTAATATCACCATAGTCAAGACCCAAGTCAAAAAATTCATCGGATGATGAAGATCTTCCAACCTATGCTTTAGTGCAAGCATTTGAACTTAGCCTTGGGGGAAACTCCCATCAGGAGCACTGGCCACAGACCCAATAATATTGCTTCTCAAGGAAATACAAGACCTGAGTCGAGTACCTCCTTAGATGATAGAGCTTTGATCCTATGCTCAGGTGCAACCACCTGAACATAGCCTCAGGGGCTACTCCCATTGGGAGTGCTGACCGAGGACCCGATAGGAAATATATCCTCCGACGAAGTCGACGTAACAGCGAAAGTACATGAAGAAAAATTTGAGCCTACGCTCGAATGTAAGCATTTAAACGTAGCCTCGGGGGCTACTACCATCGGGAGTGCTTGCCGTGCACCCGATAAGAAAATCAAAATATCCTCCTACGGAGTTGACAAAAAAAACCTGTGAGTCTCACAAGTTAGCCTCAAACAGTTACTCCCATCGGGAGCTTTAATAACTCACCCAAATGAAAATGTCAACAATACTTTGGTAAAGTGACAACTTCATCAATTCCAACACGCAAACAAGATAGTCGATAAAATCTTCAAGTTTACAAACCTTGTACACTTCAATAACATGTATGAATATCATGTTTATGACTCAAAGGTAAGACACTGGGATCCGCCATGTGAGCCTAGTAAACTCACGGGAATGCGCTCTGCTAGAAACTTTCCATATCTACGATATAATGAAAAATCCCGATGGATGCGTTGGGTACCCAAACGACAAAACTGGAATTCGGTATTCGATAAGACCTCCAATGCCTGAACTGAATTACGGCAGTATATGCCAGGTTCGAGTCCAGAGACTTGAGCTTGAGAAGGTTCACGTTGTTTTTACCCAAGAGCAATTAACTGGTTCCCGATCCGTTGGATGCACCAGACTCATTATACCAAAATCCCGATGACAAAACTATTGAACTTAAAGTTCTCTTAGTCAAAATAATCTTCAGGTTTAATGTTAGAAATGTCTTGGAGACTCAACCCGAATCTACGATTCGAGTGGACCCTTAGGGGCTACTGACATGGGTATGACTTGTAAGGTTCCCATGATTTGTATACATGGTACTATTGGGCCACACAGAGATAAACAAAACTTTTTCCCTTACGCGGTACTCCCAAGATCTAGCTCAGGTGATAGGCCACGAGATTACAGCTAGATGCGCAAATGCGGAACTTTCTGTAGCGCATCGAAGAAGTGCCTAACGATCCCACGAACAACTCCTCCGGATCCCACGAACTCCTTTGCCGGGTCCCCATGAGCTCCTTTGTCTCCAGCACCACATGTGCAACGCCTCTACCGGTATCCACACATACAGGAAGGAGCTCTAGGCAGAGGATTGCTAGATCTTGTCTAGCCCAAAACGGGAGTGGAGAAAGTGACAGCTAGGTCAGGGACTATCCCTTGTCACTCCACTTATATACACTGCTAGTTGGGTTCAATGCTTGAGGCCCATGTAGGTTGTATCCCAATCTCCACATGGATCTAATCCACATGGGCTCCTTACTCTTAGTATGACCTTGTAGGTTCATGTACACCTAGACACGACATGATCTAACCCTCCAAGTATCCCGTCATGGCTTTGAGTCCAACTCACTCCCATGAACACTTGGTCTCAAGTCAATAGATGGTAGCAGCCTCTATCAAGACGTGCCAACTCCGTCGTCCAAGTCCCTTTGCCCCACCATATACCTTGTCAAGCTATAGGCGAGATATTGCCATTCCTTTAATAGATTAACTCTCTTCTGGTTTCGTGATATGTGATTCACTGACCAACACTTAGTCCGACTCCTCATTTAACACTTAACTGAGTAGCTCATTGCCATGCTTCTGAATCATATCACATGAGAGGGCCCAGAGAATATCTCTCCATTCTGGATGGGCAAATCCTATCTTGGTAATCGATGTAACGCAACTTGATTCACAACTAACCCGAACTCTACCTTTATAACTGCCCATTTACAAAACAACGTTTGATAGATTCTAAGCTGATGATGCACAACTCGGATCATGCAATCACCTCAGGTCAAAGGATTCCATTGCTTGAGATTGCAAATGACAACATGCTCGTTGCATCTCTACTATGGGTTAGTCTGACTCGCTAAACTTTTTAGCTAAATCAGTGTAAGTCAGAATAGCATCACCATTCCAATGACAAGTGGAACAGTGTCATCAGCTGACTTGCACATTGGTCTAAGTTGTGTGTCCCGCACAACCTTAAGGACAATATAGTATGAAAAATCATAAATATATAGTTCCACAACTGAATCACGTATTGAGGGATATAAATTTGATGTTCATACAAGGACAACTTTATCACTTTATGAATACTTTGGGGAATATCATCAAACATGATTGCCTCTAGGGCATATTCCCAATAGTCTCCCACTTGTACTAGAGTCAATCATCCTGACATCACACATGTCTAGGCATCTAATGCACATTGCTCTTATGTGTGCCTCATGCTTAGGCTGTGGAAGTGCCTTTGTCAACGGATCCACAACATTTGCATCCGTCTGTATCTTGCATAACTTGATATCACCTAGATCGACAAAATGGTGAATCAGGTGGTGATGGCCCACAAGTATAGGGGGTGTATCGCAGTAATTTCGATAAGTAAGAGGGTCGAACCCAACGAGGAGCAGAAGGTGCTGGCTAGTGGTATGGATCAGGAATTCTCTACAAATACTTAGCAAACGGATTTTTAGGGGTTTTTGATAAAGCAAGTAAACAAAGTACGAGTAAATAAAATACAGTAGGAATAAATGCAGCAAGTGGCCCAATCCTTTATGCAGCAAAGGACAAGCCGATTGTATTACTTAAGGTGACCAAACGTTCTCGAGGACACATGGGAAGACTGTCAAGTGCTTTCGCTTCATATAGTTGATTAATCTTCTTTAGCTTGCTAAGTGTTGTGTGGGTGAACTTATGCTAATGTACCGACCTTCATAGGACTAATACATACTTGTGATTATACCCCTTGCAAACATCCGTAAGTACAAGAAACTAATTAAGGTAGAAACCTAACCACAGCTTTAAACTCTAAGACCCTTACGTCCCTTGTGCAATAGTTTCCTAACGGGGGTTCAGGTTTCTGTCACTCCGGCAACCCCTACGATTGGTAGCCAAATACACAATGCATTCCCCTGGGCCCATATAAGTGAAGTGTCATGTAGTCGACGTTCACATGACACCACTAGAAGAAGTACACCACAACTTAAATATCAAACTATTGAATCTTTCTCAACACAATTCCACTACTAGCAACATGAGTTCTCCCATGTCCTCAAGAACAAAACGAACTACTCACAAGACATCATATGGATCAGGATCAGATATGGAATAATGATGTATAACAATCTGAACATAAACAATAATTCAATGGTTCACTCAATAGCATCAACTACAAAGAGTAATCAACACCGGGAAAGTTTCCCCTAAGAACTAATGCAAGATTCAACCCAATTGTTACAGCAATATGGAGGTGGTGATGAGGGTGCTGATGGTGATGATGGTGGTGATGATGATGATGATCCCGATGAAGTCCAGCTTGATGCTGGTGTTGATGGCGGCGATCTCCCCTCTCCGGGAAGGAATTCCCCCGGCAAAAATCTATCTGCCGGAGAGATCTTTCTCTCTCGGTGTTTTCTACCCCGTAGAGGCGGCGGAATCTTTTTGTGGTTGCTCCCCGAGTCTTAGGGTTTTGGGAGGATAATATACGCCAGAGGGGAGACCCAGGGGTGGACCAGGGCGGCCACACCACCTGGTGGCGCGACCCAGGGTGGCCTGCACCAGGGGGTGGTGTGGGCCCCCTGTGGCCCATCTCCAGCCCCCCTTCTGGCTTCCTTCGTCTTCTGGAAAAATAGGATTTTCCGTATATTTTCCCGGATTTTGTGACCTTCGCGAATTTTGCCTCCAAACAGCACCTTTTCCATCAGAATCCTGACTGCAGCGGTCCATGCTCCAAAAGTCATCAACCATGCAAAAGCAGATGAAATAACATAAGTATCACCTCTTAATATGAAATATATCAATGAATAATAGTAAATTATGATATAGAATAGTGATGCAAAATGGACGTATCAACTCCCCCCAAGCTTAGACTTCACTTGTCCCCAAGCGAAACTGAGCTCAATAAACATGACCTCAGGTTTATGGAGTGAAGGTTCGATAAAAGAATACGGACAAGAAGCATCACATTCATTAATACACAGATCATAATAGAAGACAACTCACTATTATATAACTTAACTTGCAATATATAAAGGAAACACAATAGAGATACATGAAGTAAATCATAATTGGTAATGACAAACTTAGCTCTTGGTCGAAGAATAGTTGATAATTTGCTAGAGTTCACAAATAATTGATTTTCAATGATAGCTTTCAAAGTAGTAAACACCAAGATAAGAGCAATGTGCAAAACAAGGAACATAAGAAACATGATTGAATAAATCATCATATGAATGAATGAAACACAACAACTCAAAATACTTGCTGAGATAGAAGGGAATAGGTTTACTGACTCAACTAAAAAGTAAAAGAAAGGCCCTTCGCAGAGGGAAGCAGGGATTGTAAGTCTCATAAAGAGCTCCCAAAAATTATGATACTTATTAGCTTTCAGCTCTCATTGCCCCTATCATAGGCATATTTAGGTGGTCAAGGTTAAAGTGACACAACTAAGAGGATATGCCTGACAAGTTATAAGTTGAAATCTCATGCCCCTTACTTATGAGTACCGAACCTCATGCTACTCAACTTCAGTCACAAGTAAGCTCTTGTCATTGTGAATACATATGTATCATAGAGAACCGCCAACGGGGTACCCCTTGCACATGATACAGGAGCTATCCCATAATCAAAATGACAAGGCAAGCAGACAATGAGCATCTCAGCGATCTTTTTATTTGCTATTTGCATAGGTTTTTATTGAGGATGCTTCATACAATGCTCACTATAGTTATGCTACAAGTTTCCACCATGATTAGGCATGGCTTAGGCTAGCGGCCCAGGCGTTTCTCTAACACACATATAAACTCCATGATCTTACAAGTTCCCCTTTTATTTCACACCGCCGGGATCCATAGGCAAACGAATCATAATATCAACTAGGTACAAAGTCCCATGACTGTGTTGAAAGCGTTCCCCATGATACATGGTTCTGCTAACTTCAACTCATAAAGCTCAAGAATATACACAACAAAGAAGGACCCAATGGTTAAAGTAATTAAGTGCAAGAAAATATAGTGTGCCATCAATTTCGTGAGAGCTTTAATCACTAATTTTCACATAACAAGTTTAATTTGGGAGGTAGATAAAACAAGAATTTACTTGGAATAGCAATAATGCTAATAGGTAGGTATGGTGGACACAAATGGCATGGGTTTTGGTTTAAGGATCGGATGCACGAGAAGAATTCCCTCTTAGTACAGGTTTTTGGCTAGCAAGGCTGGATAGAAATTATAAGAGTTGAAGGAAACAAACAAACATACAAGTGATAAAAACAAACATGCAATCTTCCTTGGAAGCACAAAAGATCTTAACTAGAGAATACTAGACTTATGAGCAAATCAAGAAAGAAAGACGATGAAATAATTTTTCTTTCAGAGTACTTTTATCTTTTTATTCAACTCTCAAAAATAGTGTTGCTATTGATCGAGCCAGGTTTGCCAAAACCAACTAAATTAACACAACGATCCCAAAGTGCTACCAATACTAACAACAAGATCAATCATATAGCCATGAATTGAAAACTAATATAAGCTATGAAAATGAGTAAATGATAGAACTTCTCATTAATATTCCATAACGGCAACTCATACCAAGGGATACATATCTAATGAGAGAGGGGACACTTCCATAATGCAAACCATCCTACATGATAACTTCTCTATTCATGATATGACTCTACTAAAAAGGTAAAAAGATAGAAGATAGTGATGTGATACCGCGGCACTCCCCCAAGCTTGGAACAAGCCAAGGGGATGCCAAACCTGATGACGAATTACTCCTTTGGTGGTGCTGGTATCCTCTCGATGAGCTTCTTGACCAATTTCCCCAAGTCCTCAATCTCGAAGGTGAGGGTACGAATCAACTCCGAGTTGTGCTCGATGCGGTGCATGATCATGTCAGATTGTGGATCCCAGCTCTTGTGATTCTTTTTCCGTTCTTCCCTCTTGGAGTCTTCTTTTCCTGCATGGTCTTGGAGGTCTTCCTCCATAGGCTCCTTCCCTTTATCCTTGGCGGACACCATTGTGCTTCTAATCCTTCAAAGAGTATGTCCTGGCAGAAACAGATCGAAACGAAAACATGATGAAAACACGATATACGAACCTTGGGGGATTCAGGGGATTATATATTACGAAGTTTCACAACAAAAGGAAGGTACTGGGAGAAAACGGGTCGGAGACGGAGTCCGTAGTGGTCACACCACCTGGTGGCGCGGCCAGGGGTGGGCCGCGCCACAGGGTGGTGTGAGCCACCCTGGCTCTGTTTCCTTCCCTCTTTCTCTTTGTAGCTTTCCCTAATGTCTAAAAACTGCTAAAATATAGTTGGGTAGTATTTTCGTGGAACTTTTCTTACCAAAACTGTTACCTATTTAGAAACAGACTCTGCAGGTCTATCAATTTGGTATCTAGTAGATCCTTCCGGAGTCACTACTTGAATAACATCAATATCTTCATCTTCATACACTTATTACTTGAGTCATAGAACCTTTCTCTTCCTTATTACACCTCCACTACCTCGAAGTTTCTTTCACACAAACTTCACATAGTTCTCATTAGCAACATTAGTATAAGTGAAGTGATAAAACCTTTTGAGTCCAACTTCAACTGAAAACCATCAAAACATGAGCTATTGTAGCAACTCCTTCCGAAAACCCAAAAAGAATTCAAAAAGGAAATGAATAAAGAAGCAAGTGCAAGAGTGGCTAAATCTGTCAAAACAGACCAGCAAGTAAAGATCAATTTTTTCAGAAATCTTCTGTTGCTCAAATCAAAAAGTGCAAAACTAACAAAAGTTAAATAACAACCTGGGACAGAAGCACAAAACATTAAAGCTCAATCCGACATACAGAGATCTCTCACGAATGTTTACGGTGAAGCACAAAAATATGTTTCGGGACAACAACTTCCCCAAATATTACTTCTCTTCTCATTAGAGGTTGATCTTGACACAAAATCAATCAAAAAGGATAAGGAGAGGTTATTACCGAAGTAATAACTTCCAAGACTCAAATAAACAAAAACAAACTGAAAGCAAAAGTAAACTGGGTTGTCTCCCAAAAAGCTCTTTCTTTATAGCCATTAAGATGGGCATGATAATTTTGAAGATGCTCACATAGGAATATGAATTGAAGTGAAAGAGAGCATTAAGAACCAAAAATACACACATTTAAGTCTAACCCACTTCCTATGCAAGGGAATTTTGTAAACAAACAAGTTGTTGAAACTAGAGGCTACTTGCATAAGAAGGCAAAAGAAGTGCAACATAAAAACTTTTAGCATAAAACGAGGAAACTTGATATTATTGAGATACATAAGAACACTTTTCCCTCTCTCATAGTAACTTTTAGTATCATGCATAAACTTAAAAATATAGCTATCCCAAGGACTATCGTAGCAATGATCACTTATTCTAACAGAAAACACAGGAATACTAGTTCTTATGATACTACTCTGTGAAACAATATTAGGGATATCCTTACAAAGGATAGTGTGACCCCCTTCTACATATTTAGTGACAAAATCTTTCACATTTGATATTATAGGTTCATCAACCATTTGTTTATCAGGTTCAATAGCTTTAATTGTACTTTCATTAAACATACTAGCTATCATAGAATGTTCCTTTATCTTAGCTGGAAAAGGCGTTTTCTCAATGCAAGATTCAGGTCAAACATGATTGGCAGTATAAACTTCAGTATTTCTTGTAGGAACACTCTTAGAAACATCTTTATAAGGTTCATCATACTTATTCCACTTATTTTTAGGAACTTCAATATAGGAAGCAAAATCCTTCAAATAAGAAGCAATAGCTTGAGAGTCTAGACCATAAGCATTTTTAATATTTTGAAAGTCATAAGTTCCCATAAAAGATTCAATGCATTCATAATCATAATGTATACCTGACTTTCCACCTTTGTCATTCTCCCACGCTTCAACATTGTCTTGAATACGGTCCAGAAGATCCCATTTAGCTTCTTCTTCCATGCGAGTGAATGATCCCGCACAAGAAGCATCCAATAAATCCTTGTCATGTAGAGGGAGCCTTGCATAAAAGTTGTTGATAATAATATTGTTGGGGAGCTCATGAATGGGACATCTGAGCATTAGTAACTTCAATCTCCCCCAAGCTTGAGCTGTACTTTCTGCATCAAGACGCCAAAAGTTGTATATTTGATTCCGATTTTTATGAATCTCACTAGGAGGATAAATTTTTTAATAAAAGAGAGGCACTATTTCCTCCCATTCCAGAGCTTGACCCTTCTTTAGCAGCTTATACCATTCCTCGGCTCTTCCTTTCAGCGATAATGAGAATAACTTCTTCTTAACTTGATCTGTAGTAATACCTGCACACTTGAACAACCCGCATAATTCGTGTATAAAGAGTAAATGATCACCGAGATGGACAGTTCCATCCCCAACATAGTAGTTATCCATAACACGATCAACAATCCTTGTAGGTATCTTCAAATCATCATTCTCAGCAGGTGGTGGTTCATCTACTACCTTAGCAGTGGTAGTAGCTTTACCAAATAAGAAACTCGGCGAATTATCCATAACGAAAATAAAGCAACTAACAAAAGTAAACAATACTCACAGTAGAAGTTTCCTTTACCAGTTCCACTCTCCAATAGCGCTTCACTCCCCGGCAACGGCACCAGAAAATAGTCTTGAAGACCCACAAGTATAGGGGGTGTATCGCAGTATTTTCGATAAGTAAGAGTGTCGAACCCAACGAGGAGCGGAAGGTGCTGGCTAGTGGTATGGATCAGGAATTCTCTGCAAATACTTAGCAAACCGATTTTTAGGGGTTTTTGATAAAGCAAGTAAACAAAGTACGAGTAAATAAAAGACAGTAGGAATAAATGCAGCAAGTGGCCCAATCCTTTATGAAGCAAAGGATAAGCCGGTTGTATTAATTAAGATGACCAAACGTTCTCGAGGACACATGGCAAGACTGTCAAGTGCTTTCGCTTCATATAGTTGATTAATCTTATTTAGCTTGCTAAGTGTTGTGTGGGTGAACCTGTGCTAATGTACCGACCTTCCTAGGACTAATACATACTTGTGATTATACCCCTTGCAAACATTCGTAAGTACAAGAACGTAATTAAGGTAGAAACCTAACCACAGCTTTAAACTCTAAGACCCTTACATCCCTTATGCAATGGTTTCCTAACGGGGGTTCAGGTTTTTGTCACTCCGGCAACCCCTACGATTGGTAGCCAAATACACAATGCATTCCCCTAGGCCCATATAAGTGAAGTGTCATGTAGTCGACGTTCACATGACACCACTAGAAGAAGTACACCACAACTTAAATATAAAGCTATTGAATCTTTCTCAACACAATTCCACTAGTATCAACATGACTTCTCCCATGTCCTCAAGAACAAAACGGACTACTCACAAGACATCATATGGATCATGATCACAGATGGAATAATGATGTATAACAATCTGAACATAAACAATAATTCAATGGTTCACTCAATAGCATCAACTACAAAGAGTAATCAATACCGGAAAGTTTCCCCTAAGAACTAATGCAAGATTCAACCCAATTGTTACAGCAATATGGAGGTGGTGATGAGGGTGCCGATGGTGATGATGGTGGTGATGATGATGATCCCGGTGAAGTCCAGCTTGATGGTGCTGTTGATGGCGGCGATCTCCCCTCTCCGGGAAGGAATTCCCCCGGCAGAAATCTGTCTGCCGGAGAGATCTTTCTCTCTCGGTGTTTTCTGCCCTGCAGAGGGGCAGAATCTTTTTGTGGTCGCTCCCCGAGTCTTAGGGTTTTGGGAGGATAATATACGCCAGAGGGGAGACCCACGGGTGGACCAGGGCAGCCACACCACCTGGTAGCGTGGCCTAGGGTGGCCCGCACCAGGGGGTGGTGTGGGCCCCCTATGGCCCATTTCCAGCCCCCCTTCTGGCTTCCTTCGTCTTCTGGAAAAATAGGATTTTTCGTATATTTTCTCGGATTTTCTGATCTTCGCGAATTTTGCCTCCAAACAGCACCTTTTCCATCAGAATCCTGACTGTAGCGGTCCATGCTCCAAAAGTCATCAACCATGCAAAAACAGATGAAATAACATAAGTATCACATCTAAATATGAAATATATCAATGAATAATAGTAAATTATGGTATAGAATAGTGATGCAAAATGGACGTATCAGGTGATACTTCATGAGTATATGTTTGTTCTTCTGGTGTTGTCTAGGTTCCTTGGCTTGTGCAATAGCACCATTATTGTCACAATACACGTCTAACAGATTGGACGAGCCCTGAACCACACCAATATAAATCAGGAAATACCTAATCCAAACGGCTTCCTTTGCTGCCTCCGAGGCAGCAATATACCCAGCCTATGTTGTAGATGTAGACACGGTCTCTCGCTTGGAACTCTTTGAGCTCATAGCCCCTCCGTTCATTACAAACACGTATCCAGATTATGAACGAGAATCATCTGAGTCAGTAAGGTAACTCGCATCCGTGTAACCCTTTACACCGAGTTCAACCTCACCTCCATAAACTAGGAACACATCCTTAGTCCTTCTCAAGTACTTAAGAACATTCTTAACCATTGCTAAGTGGATTTCTCCTGGGTAATCATGGTATCTGCTCACAACACTAAGAGCATAGGAAACATCTGGCCTAGTACAAATCATGGCACAAATGATGGATCTGACTGTCGAAGCATACAGAATCGCACTCATCCTACTTCGCTCATCAGTTGTCGAAGTACACTGAGTCTTGCTAAGTTTTACACCATGGGACAATGCTAAGAACCCCTTCTTAGACGATTCCATGTTAAACTTCTTCAACACTTTGTCCAAATATGTACTCTGACTCAATTCAATGAGCCGCCTAGATCTATCTCTATAGCTCTTGATTCCTAGTATGTAAGTTGCCTCACCCAAGTAATTCATTGAGAAACTCCTTTCCAATGACTCCTTAGTTTCTTGCAACATCTGGACATCATTTCCAATCAATAATATGGCATCCACATATAAGATCAGAAAGTTTACTTTGCTCCCACTAAACTTCTTGTATAAACAAGAATAATGATCACTCTTGATGAAGCCAAATGATTTGACTACCTCATCAAAGCGAATGTTCCAACTCCGAGATGCTTGCTTCAACCCATAAATGGATTTCCAAAGCTTGCATACCTTGTCAGCATTACTCGGATCAACAAATCCCTTGGGTTGTATCATATACACGTCCTCGATTAATTTTCCATTAAGGAAATCCATCTTGACATCCATCTGCATATCTCATAGTCGAAATAGGCTGCTATAACTAACATGATCCGAACTGATTTAAGCATCGCTACGGTGAGAAATTCTCATCGATGTGAACTCCTTGAACTTGTCGGAACCCCTTCACCACAAGCCGTGCTTTATAGACAGAAATATTTCCCATCCATATCAGTTTTCTTCTTAAAGACCCATTTGCACTCAACGGGTCTTGCACCGTCTGGCAGATCAACCAAGTTACAAACTTGATTTTCATCCATGGACTTGAACTTGGATCTCATGTCTCCAAGCCATGACTCAGAATCAGAACCCACAATCGCTTCTGAATAAGTTGTCGGCTCATTACTTTCCAACTGTAACACATCGCGAACATTTTGCAATCTTGCCGATCTTCATAGTGTAGGTGCAACTATTGGCTTATCTACCACGACCGGCTCTGTAACATCCCAATTTCTGCAACCCTGATTAGTTGTCCAGAATGTAAAAATCAGGGGGAAGAAAAACTTTTTCTTGTTCTGGGGTGCAGTGTTTGCTTGCTGTTTGTTTGTACTTGTGCATGTGAGTGTGTACCATATGATACTCCTCACCTCACCATTAGTTGACAAAAGCTATTTACCAAATCTATCCTGGATCATTTTACATATTCTCAAATGTTCTGGCATTTCAAAACATGAGCCAAGATGCTTATGTAACCAAAACTATCTTTGTAGCTTCTATTGACAAAACTATGGAGAGATATATAATATAACCTCCTTATGTTTTCAAGACAGAACCCTCAACTAATCTTCTCTCTAGTTTTCCAAAAACCTCTTTTCAAAGCATTTCAATTCTACTCTTGGTAGAGATACCAAGGACTCTCACCTTATTCGATCCCCAAAGCCTTCATAATGCCCCAACCTTAGCTTAAGCTAAGCTTGATGGTAACCCCAATAGTGGTTTTGCTTAGTTATAAGATGAGTTGCCTTGATCTGCTGTCTGATGAGTTGCATTGATCTGGTGTTTGACTTGTTTGCTTAGGAAGTAGTATGAGCTACTCTCGGAGCTCATCACTAGGATCAAGGTGTTTCCAAATCATCACCCCCTAATCAAGAATACAAATCTGGATATGATCCCTAGCTACTAGGAGATCATCTAAAACCCTTACCAGATCAATTCTAAAGATTTCCATTCTAGAAGTTTCCAAGTCCATGAAGACCAATATCAAGAATGCATCCCTTCTACTCAATCTACAATTCAACATCATCCTATTGATGATGCTTTGGTACCTTGCAACCCTCCAAAAACATTCCCTCTCATACTATAGTCAAAATCCTCAAAACTGCCAAAATTGACTAAGTCTGGAAACTGTTCCAACATCACCTTTTTGAATGCCTCCCTTTCTCAAACCATGTGCATTTTTGGAAATTCACTTGAACTATATTTCTAACCATCCTAAGGACTACCAAGACCCACTTTTGCCCTTGGTTAGATCATCCTCCAAATCACTTGTTCTTGATGGTTTTGCAGGCAAGAAAATAACTTTTCCTGCAAATCTAGTCATCATGCCTACTTTGACAAAACCTCACACCACCATACAACCTTCTATGGACCAAATATTTGCATGGTTGTGATCTACTGATATATTTCTATCAAAATATACTTCACTTGTTCCATGTGAATCTCTGTGCTTCTTAAACCCACTTGGTTTATAAGGCATCATGACCCATCTCATATGGCAGCCTTATTTTCAACAAAGTTTGCCAGCACTTCCAGACCACCTCAGAGGTGACCAAGCCAAACTCCTTCTACAATGATCATCTATATGACTTGGTCTAACAAATCATCTAACCCTTGCATCAAGGTGAGCTTTGATCTCCAAGATCTAAAAAGCTTTTGTTGGTATAAAAATAACATCTCCCTAGATCCTCAATGCCTTGTTATTCCACCAAAATCAACTTGGATTCTCCAATCCCAAGGTTGAAAATGCTTTCTACACCTTTCCTACATCACATAACTTGATAATCAAGATTTATCAAATATTACCCATAATTATTATGGCTCCAAATCTAATTAATCTCTTTAATAGTCAAAATCTCCAAAGCTCCTTTTCTAAAGGAAAGTTTGGTTTTTACCAAAGAACTTCCCCAAATTTTGGCTCAATTAAGATAAATATATCATACCCCATCTTCCCACTTCAAGAAATATTTTTGAAGAGCTTTATTATTTCTTTTTGCCCATTTTCTTAAATGGCTGAATTGGAATAATAATTGTTTTAAATACTTTTAATCCCCAATAAATCTTGGAAAAATTCTCCTAAGTGTGTATTCACATTTGGGACCCTCTCACACCAAAAACCAACCTTGACCAATGTAGAAATATCAAATGATCTTCTATAAACCACTTCTGCCCTTTTTGAATCAATGGATTTAAGAGGACTAAAACACCTTATAAAAATCCCAAATAAATCTTAGGAGTGTACCTTGACCATGCCCATCCACTAGTACCATCTCCCCCATATCTTCCAATGCAAATCTCTGAACTTCTTCACAAGCTCTCTTGTGATCAAAATTTGCAAAACCAACAAGACTTGAGCTAAACCAAGACCAAGCCATCCCCAAAGCTTGTCAAGCATTCCTCTCCATACACCACTACTCCCCTTGTCGTGAGCACTGTAGCTCCACACCAACACTTGCCCATTTTTCCCTTGGACTAGTAGAGAGAGAGACAACCAAAATCTTACTAGATTGCCCATTTAATTGGCCACAGCTGCCACTCCCTCCCTCTATGAGTTCAAGCACGACCAAATCCCCTTCTTACCCCTCCTCATCGCCCTCTGAGCCAATCACTAGCCAGCTCTGTCCCTCCCCCATGTCCAAACTGGACATTCTCACCCTAGATCCCTCCCACTTGGTATAAAGACCAGAGATCACCCCCAGCACTCCACTACCCCGCATTTGCTCCCTCTCCCCCTCCACTTACCTCCCCTAGCTCCACTCCCCCTCCCCTGCCCTGCTCTTCCCGAGAGAAAGAGAGAGAGGAGCTCTCGGCCTCCTCAAGAAATCGAGCTAGGTGCTCTCTCCTCAACTCCCCTCCTTCTGCATGTCACCTGGTCGAGTTCCCCTCCTCCCCCTGCATCTAACCATACTCCTATTTTGGCCCAGGACCATCCCCTTAGCCGCACCAACGAGCTCTGACGAGCTCACCTCGGTCATCATCGCGCGAGCAAGATCTAGTCGCGGAATCTGTCCGTGCCGCCCCTCTCCAGGTTCGCCGTCGTCGACCGCGTCACCCTGCGGCCTCCTCTTCGCTGGAGACGACCCCGGTGAGCCTCCCTGCCGCATTTTTCCCTCTTCTAGGGTTAGCTCCCGCCACCGGCGTCGAGAGCAAGAGGACGAGCTAGGGCCGTCCATCGCCCTTTTAATCGGACGGCCCCCATCCCTCCTTACCGTTTTGCCGCCCGCTGCGGTTGGAAGGCGGGCTAGCCCCGTCAGGTTCAAACGCGCCCTGCGGGCTCTCCCGCGGGCGACGCTGGGCCGAATTCCCTCCCCGTGGCCTATTTCCGTGCGAAACCATCCCGCTACCCCCTCTGTTTTATTATTTTAACCTAGATCCAGTTAGTTGCCCTCCAATTTAAATAAAAATAAAAATGCAAATCTGTCCCAATTGGCAAGATTAAAATTTCTGATAGCCCTCAGAAGTTTTCTTAAACATGCAGTACCTCTGTTTTCCCAAAAGAACTTTTGTTCTTTTCTGATAATTAAATTACCACATGATGTCCTTTTCACTAAATAAATCCTCCATGGAGCTTGGTAAGCCCAAATTGCATAAACCCAATTGTATCTAGTAGGTTTTGCATGTACCTATCTCCTGGATTTGGCATCATGCCAAGTGGAGCATTTGTTCTCCTATAGTGAAAATAACAAAAACAGCCATATTCTGACTTAGGAAATTTCCCTAGGTCAAACCAAGGAGGCATTTACCTATTTCCAACTCCTAGGGTTGTGTATTATCATTATCTATCAAACATCAGCAGCTTAGATTTTACTGAGCTCTGGTTAAATTATAGTAAATTAAACTATTCTGTGAACCCATTATTCACTAAATAAATCACTCCAGGAGTTTGACAACTCCAAAAAAGAGTGAATCCAATTCCTCTAGAAAGGTATTATAAATTCCTACCACATGCCCTTGGAATCAACTCAATATCCCCTGTAGATTTAATTTGGTGAAAAAGACAAAACAGTTCTAGAACTGTCTTTGGGATTTTCCTGAGGGCATTCTGGTAATTATTTTGACATGATTCCACCTCCAGGTGGTTCAGTACACCAAACACTACCAAACCACCCAAGTAAATAATTTTTGGGCCTCCAGATAAATTCTGGTGAATTATTTCCTCAAACTAGAGTTTATTCCACTATAAAAAGCATAATTAAATCTAGGTAATTGATAATCTAGTTAAACCACGTGTGCTGGTCTTGTTTTGTCAAGACCTATCTGAGGATATCCTTGTTGCACATTGACATCCTACAGACCTCAAGGCTCCACCACAAGACATTGGTTTATACCCTAGACAACTATCTTCCAAAGGGAAAAACACCTCGATGGCAATCTAGTAAATTCCACCACTAGTACCCAACTTCTCCAAAACCTACTAAGTTAAGTAGGACACCTTATTCTTGTTTGCTATATGATTTGATGCATGTATGCCTTGTATTGATTGTGGTATTGTCTTCTTGCATGTATACTCAATGACTACGATAGTGTCAGTGTTTGATGACGAGAAGCAAGGGACTTCTTATTATTATCTAGGTATTCTTGGTTATCTAAAGAAGTCTAGGGACTTATTTCTGATCACAGGAAAGCCACCATTCCCGAATTCTGATACTTGTCCTATTCTTTTTATTACCTGTTTTGTATCCTCTTTATAAATTGCATTATTTATCTGCATGTCTTGTTTTATAAATACTGCGATATAACTTGGCTCCTCCAAGTTATGCATTTGTGCCCCCTCGTGGCACCACCCTGATGTACCTACCATTTTATCCCTTTCGACCGAGAGTACGATGGTCAGTGTCCTACCTCGTTGAAAACCCCGGCTTTGAGAAAATGAACTATTTTGGGTTTTACCCTACTACAAATGTTTAAAAACTGCTTTGTAAAAACCCTTGGGAACAGGCATCGTTCCAAGCGGATGTTTAACTACAGAAGTGGTGATAATGATAAATGAGAAAGTGAAGGGATGTTCTACGCCTTTACCGAAACAATTTTTATCCGTGCAACCACATTACCCCAAGTGCTGGGGCTTAGCTCGTAGTTTGTCTGCATTAGCCGAGGCAGCTTGTACCATGCTTATAGGGAGAGATCCCTTGAAATTCGGGTAGGCGCTAACAGATCTACGGATCTGGAGCCTGTAGCTTGCTTCGGCAAGAGTGAGCCTGTTCTGGTAGGAGTGCCGTTGCAAAAATTGGGTCTCCCGCGGGAGAATATCATTTTGCGGCCCGAAAGTTGGGGTGTCCAGGCAACGCGGTACCCGAGTTCCCTAATATCATCCACGATGACTATAGTTGGCGTGCCAAATACTCAGAGGGTTTTTTCGGCACGAATTCAACTTTATGTTTCAATACAAAAAATTAGGTTAACGGCCGTCAAGTTGCCCTCCCCCTGTCAGTTCTCGCCGTTATGTCGCTCCTGTCGCTCCCGTCTCTTAGGTGTCAATTAAGCTTGTAGTGTTGGCGCCTGCATCCATTACGCGTCTTCTTCTTCCCCGGAGCGGCAACCTGTGGGGCGTCGCAGCCATGGCATGGAGCTGGGACGTGGACGAACCTGCTCGGCCAGCTCTCCTCCCTGTAGGCTTGTAGCGTTGGCACCTCCATTACTCGTCTTCTTCCCCGGAGCGGCAATCTATGGTCACAGCCATGGCGCAGAGCTGGGAAGTTACGAAGCTGCTCAGCCCAGCTCTCCTCCCCATCCCGAGTCGGAGCTCGCCCTCACCATGGACGCACCCATGGCACGGTCAGGGACGAGAATTGGTTCTCGGTGAGATCTATCACCTTGTCGACCATGCTCGGTTCTGTTTTCCTCCTCTAGAATCCGAGCTCGCCATCGCCGTGGTTGCACCCGCACCAATTCTGCCACCTCTGCCGAGGCCTCTGTGGTAGCTCAAGTTCTAGGGCTCTCCAAGTTCTGCCATGTTGGGCTTATAAGTGTTGTTGTATGTTAAAATAGAAAATCTCGTTTGTTCAAATCTCTTGGGCTGTACCAACTTCATTGTGTTTAATTATGAAAGACAAAATATAAATGACTTCTCTCAATTTCTCGCATAGAAAAATGCACAGCTAATTTCATATTCTCGCAGGAACTGGCCCCACTTGTTGAACCGGTAGCACTGCCACGATCTCCACGTAACCATGGTGAGTTCTCGAACCGAAAGTTGCAGTTACCACGTTTCTTCTGTAGTCATTCCTCTTCCTTAGTCATTCCTCTGCAGTTTTTCCTGGGCGCTTCTTCTTCCTCTGTTCTGGAACCGTCGGTTCATCTTCTTGTTCCTCTCGAAGGCAGTTCCTTTCACCCATTTCCTTGCAGGCATGGACGATGGGAAACGCACAACAGAGACCCACTTGGTCCCTGCCCATGGCACCACGACTTTGACAGTGGTGTACACAAATGATGAAGCGACTATGGAGACAACTCTCGCCAGGTTTGAGAAATTGCTTGAGAAAGAGAAGCACGAGTTTGTGGGGCTAGACTTGGAGTACACCTGTGCAAATAAGCGAAAAAATCCTCCACAAGAGATCGCTGTCGTGCAAATCGCCATACATGAGGAGGTCCTCATTTACCACTTCTGCAGGTATGTGAAATTTAAATTTGAGATCACCACTTCTGCATCCCTTGTTCCCTTACATCCCTAGAACCATCTAAGTGCAGGAGTAAACCAACTGAGATGCGTTGTCCGGCTCTGGTCGAGTTCTTGTGTAGGAAAGGGATAACTTTCATTAGCGTGGATATCACAAATGACACAATTATGCTTTCTCGTGCGTTGATAAAAATCCCAGAGGGGCACCACATCGACATCCAAAATCTGTACAAGATCAAATCATACCCAGCGAAGGATGGCATGGGTGATCTGGCAGCGGAAATCATCGATAAATCCTATGAAAAAATGAAGAAATTGAAGCGACTCGATCACGACTACTGGGAGTGGAAGCCGATGAGCCAGGCGCCTCGAGTATGTAGCCAGAGACGCCTACACGACGTACGAGTTGTACAGTAAGCTCATTACCATGAAAGATGGGATGGTTAAGGCGGGGTTTTTCGCGAGAGAGCTATGCCCTGGTTGCAAGCTAGCCCAGGAGGAGAAGCGCGAGGAGGATAGAAAGCGGTTTCAGGACGAGCAGGGATCTTGGGACGGTGGCGACATCAAGCGGCTGAAGGGGAAGCAAGTCAAGGACGACAACAAGTGGTGGTGATACATTATGTGTTTGAACTACATTTTAGTTTCTAGTTTATTATGTGTGTGATACATTTAGTTACTTCAATACAAAATTTGAACCAATTTAACTTGTTGATGTATTTCTTGACAATTATAATATAATCGAGCACTAGAAATATTTTGTAGTGTGCATGAGCATGATCAGTAAATATAATTGAACACTAGAAACTTTAAGGCACTCCATATAAAGGAGTAGATTAATATAGAAGGTTCACCAGAGACACCACGGATATATTGTCTTACATGCCACACACAAGTAATAATTAACTAGAACAAAATAAAAGCAGGGGCTACAGTAGGAGGTCGGGACACGGAGACGCCTAGCAGTGCATGGGTTTATCAGCAGGAGGCAGCGACAGCCTAGTCGATGGGATACAGGCAAATCCTGACATACTCCCAGAGGAATTTGCCGTAGGCTGCGTGCCGCGCCAAGGTAATCGGCATATGGCTTCTGCCTCCGCCTCTGCCAACGCCCTCCGCGTGCTGGATCATGCTGTTGAGGTCCACGTTGATTGCTCTGCCACAGAATGGGGAAAACAGTCTCCCCCTACGGTGGAAACAGATTTTCCCACACCGTAACCGCCTCAGCATGTAGCGGCTCTTGTTGTCCCTGGATTCCTTGCTATCGTCCACATCATCATCATCCTCCTGTTGATTTTTAAGAACCTAACTTAGAACTCGTACATATGATTGAATTGTATTACAACTCAAGAATTGACAACATGTATATGTAAGACAATATATCCGTGGATATCAAAGATAAAGCATCTCAGCAATAGTTTGATCGGTTCATATATCATTTCATCTCAACACAATGACAAATAATTGCATCAGATTGCGGCCTCATAAGTTTATTCAGGGACGGTGTGAGTGAACCAAGTAACAATTGCACAGCCTGTATTGTTGTTGTACATCGCCCCAGGTTCACTAACTCGTCCCTGAAAAAATCTGATACCAATGTGTCTGCCTCTCTTTTGGGACAAATTTGAATCATTGGCCACAATAAGAAATTGAAATGTAATCATACAAAACATTATTCAGGGATATACATAGTCAGGTACAAAAACAAGCCTAAATACTGTAATTATAAATAAAAAACCAAACAATTAATCCTCAGGTGCATGTTAAAAATACTTATGATCAAAACCATTCATATACATATGCATCATACCAATCATTAAAAGATCAGAAACAATTCAAGGATCATATATGTAGCTCCACATGAGAATAAATCTAGGGCCTCATAATTTGTTTTAGAGATGGAGTAGGCGAACCAAAGTACCAACAGCACAACCTATATTGTCTATGTGCATTGCTGCCTCAGGTTCACCAACCCATCCCTAAAACACGACACCATCATACGTGTCTCCCCTTGAACTCTTTTGGGGCAAATTTCAATCATCGGCCTCGGTGACAAACTAAAATGTAATTCTTATACACTATGAATGCATGGAATAGATAATTTGAATATCATAGTTCTATGAATGTAGAATAAAGATTGCGGCCTCATAAGTTTATTCAGGGACAGCGTGAGCGAACCAAGTAACAATTGCACAGCTTATATTGATCTTGTACATGGCCCCAGGTTCACTCACTCATCCCTGTAAAAATCTGACATCAATGTGTCTGCCTCTCTTTGGGGCAAATTGGAATCATTGGCCATAATAATAAATTGAAATGTAATCATACAAAACATTATTTAGGGATATACATAGTCACATACAAAAACAAGCCTAAATATTGTAATTATAAATAAAAAACCAAACAATTAATCTTCAGGTGCATGTTAAAAATACTCATGATCAAAACCATTCATATACATATGCATCATACCAATCATTAAAAGATCAGAAACAATTCAAGGATCATATATGTAGTTCCACATGAGAATAATTCTAGGGCCTCATAATTTGTTTTAGAGATGGAGTACAAACCAAAGTACCAACAGCACAACCTATATTGTTTGTGTGCATTGCTTCCTCAGGTTCACCAACCCATCCCTAAAACACGACACCATCATACGTGTCTCCCCTTGAACTCTTTTGGGGAAAATTTCAATCATCGGCCTCGGTGACAAACTAAAATGTAATTCTTATACACTATGAATGCATGGAATAGATAATTTGAATATCATAGTTCTATGAATGTAGAATAAAGATTGCGGCCTCATAAGTTTATTCAAGGACAGCGTGAGCGAACCAAGTAACAATTTCACAACCTATATTGTTGTTGTGCATTGCCCCAGGTTCACTAACTCGTCCCTGTAAAAATCTGACACCAATGTGTCTGCCACTCTTTTGGGGCAAATTTGAATCATTGGCCATAATAATAAATTGAAATGTAATCATACAAAACATTATTTAGGGATATACATAGTCACATACAAAAACAAGCCTAAATATTGTAATTATAAATAAAAAACCAAACAATTAATCTTCAGGTGCATGTTAAAAATACTCATGATCAAAACCATTCATATACATATGCATCATACCAATCATTAAAAGATCAGAAACAATTCAAGGATCATATATGTAGTTCCACATGAGAATAATTCTAGGGCCTCATAATTTGTTTTAGAGATGGAGTAGGCCAACCAAAGTACCAATAGCACAACCTATATTGTTTGTGTGCACTGCTTCCTCAGGTTCACCAACCCATCCCTAAAACACGACACCATCATACGTGTCTCCCCTTGAACTCTTATGGGGAAAATTTCAAGCATCGGCCTCGGTGACAAACTAAAATGTAATTCTTATACACTATGAATGCATGGAATAGATAATTTGAATATCATAGTTCTATGAATGTAGAATAAAGATTGCGGCCTCATAAGTTTATTCAGGGACGGTGTGAGCGAACCAAGTAACAATTTCACAACCTATATTGTTGTTGTGCATTGCCCCAGGTTCACTAACTCGTCCCTGAAAAAATCTGACACCAATGTGTCTGCCACTCTTTTGGGGCAAATTTGAATCATTGGCCATAATAATAAATTGAAATGTAATCATACAAAACATTATTTAGGGATATACATAGTCACATACAAAAACAAGCCTAAATATTGTAATTATAAATAAAAAACCAAACAATTAATCTTCAGGTGCATGTTAAAAATACTCATGATCAAAACCATTCATATACATATGCATCATACCAATCATTAAAAGATCAGAAACAATTCAAGGATCATATATGTAGTTCCACATGAGAATAAATCTAGGGCCTCATAATTTGTTTGAGAGATGGAGTAGGCCAACCAAAGTACCAATAGCACAACCTATATTGTTTGTGTGCACTGCTTCCTCAGGTTCACCAACCCATCCCTAAAACACGACACCATCATACGTGTCTCCCCTTGAACTCTTATGGGGAAAATTTCAATCATCGGCCTCGGTGACAAACTAAAATGTAATTCTTATACACTATGAATGCATGGAATAGATAATTTGAATATCATAGTTCTATGAATGTAGAATAAAGATTGCGGCCTCATAAGTTTATTCAGGGACAGCGTGAGTGAACCAAGTAACAATTGCACAGCCTGTATTATTGTTGTACATCGCCCCAGGTTCACTAACTCGTCCCTAAAAAAATCTGACACCAATGTGTCTGCCTCTCTTTTGGGACAAATTTGAATCATTGGCCACAATAAGAAATTGAAATGTAATCATACAAAACATTATTCAGGGATATACATAGTCAGGTACAAAAACAAATCTAAATACTGTAATTATAAATAAAAACCAAACAATTAATCCTCAGGTGTATGTTAAAAATACTTATGATCAAAACCATTCATATACATATGCATCATACCAATCATTAAAAGATCACAAAAAATTCAAGGATCATATATGTAGTTCCACATGAGAATAAATCTAGGGCCTCATAATTTGTTTTAGTGATGGAGTAGGCGAACCAAAGTACCAACAGCACAACCTATATTGTCTGTGTGCATTGCTACCTCAGGTTCACCAACCCATCCCTAAAACACGACACCATCATACGTGTCTCCCCTTGAACTCTTTTGGGTCAAATTTCAATCATCCGCCTCGGTGACAAACTAAAATGTAAATCTTATACACTATGAATGCATGGAATAGATAATTTGAATATCATAGTTCTATGAATGTAGAATAAAGATTGCGGCCTCATAAGTTTATTCAGGGACGGCGTGAGAGAACCAAGTAACAATTGCACAACCTATATTGTTGTTGTGCATTGCCCCAGGTTCACTAACTCGTCCCTGAAAAAATCTGACACCAATGTGTCTGCCACTCTTTTGGGGCAAATTTGAATCATTGGCCATAATAATAAATTGAAATGTAATCATACAAAACATTATTTAGGGATATACATAGTCACATACAAAAACAAGCCTAAATATTGTAATTATAAATAAAAAACCAAACAATTAATCTTCAGGTGCATGTTAAAAATACTCATGATCAAAACCATTCATATACATATGCATCATACCAATCATTAAAAGATCAGAAACAATTCAAGGATCATATATGTAGTTCCACATGAGAATAAATCTAGGGCCTCATAATTTGTTTTAGAGATGGAGTAGGCCAACCAAAGTACCAATAGCACAACCTATATTGTTTGTGTGCACTGCTTCCTCAGGTTCGCCAACCCATCCCTAAAACACGACACCATCATACGTGTCTCCCCTTGAACTCTTATGGGGCAAATTTCAATCATCGGCCTCGGTGACAAACTAAAATGTAATTCTTATACACTATGAATGCATGGAATAGATAATTTGAATATCATAGTTCTATGAATGTAGAATAAAGATTGCGGCCTCATAAGTTTATTCAGGGACAGCGTGACTGAACCAAGTAACAATTGCACAGCCTGTATTGTTGTTGTACATCGCCCCAGGTTCACTAACTCGTCCCTAAAAAAATCTGACACCAATGTGTCTGCCTCTCTTTTGGGACAAATTTGAATCATTGGCCACAATAAGAAATTGAAATGTAATCGTACAAAACATTATTCAGGGATATACATAGTCAGGTACAAAAACAAATCTAAATACTGTAATTATAAATAAAAACCAAACAATTAATCCTCAGGTGTATGTTAAAAATACTTATGATCAAAACCATTCATATACATATGCATCATACCAATCATTAAAAGATCAGAAAAAATTCAAGGATCATATATGTAGTTCCACATGAGAATAAATCTAGGGCCTCATAATTTGTTTTAGAGATGGAGTAGGCGAACCAAAGTACCAACAGCACAACCTATATTGTCTGTGTGCATTGCTACCTCAGGTTCACCAACCCATCCCTAAAACACGACACCATCATACGTGTCTCCCCTTGAACTCTTTTGGGTCAAATTTCAATCATCCGCCTCGGTGACAAACTAAAATGTAAATCTTATACACTATGAATGCATGGAATAGATAATTTGAATATCATAGTTCTATGAATGTAGAATAAAGATTGCGGCCTCATAAGTTTATTCAGGGACGGCGTGAGAGAACCAAGTAACAATTGCACAACCTATATTGTTGTTGTGCATTGCCCCAGGTTCACTAACTCGTCCCTGAAAAAATCTGACACCAATGTGTCTGCCACTCTTTTGGGGCAAATTTGAATCATTGGCCACAATAATAAATTGAAATGTAATCATACAAAACATTATTTAGGGATATACATAGTCACGTACAAAAACAAGCCTAAATATTGTAATTATAAATAAAAAACCAAACAATTAATCTTCAGGTGCATGTTAAAAATACTCATGATCAAAACCATTCATATACATATGCATCATACCAATCATTAAAAGATCAGAAATGATTCAAGGATCATATATGGAGTTCCACATGAGAATAATTCTAGGGCCTCATAATTTGTTTTAGAGATGGAGTAGGCAAACCAAAGTACCAACAGCACAACCTATATTGTTTGTGTGCATTGCTTCCTCAGGTTCACCAACCCATCCCTAAAACACGACACCATCATACGTGTCTCCCCTTGAACTCTTTTGGGGCAAATTTCAATCATCAGCCTCGGTGACAAACTAAAATGTAATTCTTATACACTATGAATGCATGGAATAGATAATTTGAATATCATAGTTCTATGAATGTAGAATAAAGATTGCGGCCTCATAAGTTTATTCAGGGACAGCGTGAGGGAACCAAGTAACAATTGCACAGCTTATATTGATCTTGTACATGGCCCCAGGTTCACTCACTCATCCCTGTAAAAATCTGACATCAATGTGTCTGCCTCTCTTTGGGGCAAATTTGAATCATTGGCCACAATAAGAAATTGAAATGTAATCGCACCAAACAATATTCAGGGATATACAAATGCATCATACAAAGTATTCATAGATTAGAAACAATACAAATATTATGTATTTAGGTTCCATATGAGAGAAAAAATTAGGGCCTCATTTTTTTCAGCGATGGAGTCGGAGAACCAAAATACCAACAGCACAACCTATATTGTTTATGTGCATTGCTACCTCAGGGCCACTAACCATCCCTAAGAAAACGAGACCATCAGATGCCCTTGCACTATTTTGGGGAAAAATTGAATCATTAGGCTCAGTAAGGAATAGAAATGTAATGTTATAGGCCTGCTGTGTATCGAAATCTACACTCAACTAGCAAACTCAACTAGATGGCAGATGGGCAGATTAGGGTTTTGTGACTAGACGGATTGGGGTTTTGTGACTAGATGGTAGATGCATCAATCAACTGATCGAATCATATATATACTACCCTACTTCAAGAGCAAAAGAATTTGTACACGATTGAGCAAATCCTATCTATGAACAGTGAAAACTGCGGCTACGACTAGAGATGCTAGCAATGTAGTACCTCGGACTCCTCATCAGGGACCTCCTCCTTGAAATCATCATTCTTCGCGATTGCGTCGAAGATTTCTTGAACGGTGATGGGGTCGTCGATGTAGATCACCGGATTGCCTCCACCTGCCGCTTGCCCCCCATCCAGATTTGCCGTTGGCACCACGACATTGTCGGCCACCTGCTGCTCGGCGGCGACGGCTACTACCGGCTGCTCGGCAGCGATGGCTACCACCTGCTGCTCGGCAGCGATGGCTACCAACTGCTGCTCGGCGGCGACGGCTACTGGCTAGACGGATGAGTTCACACCCTCGACAGCGTGGCGACGAGCGGCGTTCATGCCCGGAGAAGACGCCTCCGTATGCTTGGCGACAACCGAGCCATCTGTTGATTCGCCTTCAACTAGCTTCACCACTGGATCTTCTCAACGCGTACGCTTCATGGCGCACCAAGGGAAGGAGGTAGTGCAAATGAGGAGATTCGGCGCGCGCGGCAGGTGTAGATTGGGGTCTTGGGACTAGATAGACTGGGGGGAAATGACACGAGCTCATGGAAGAAGAAGGTCGAGGGGGGTTATAAACACCGTACCATTCGTAGTCCTCGAGTGGACACGTGTGGTGGGCGGGCGGGTGGGGGGTGGGGGGCGGGGGGCTATCACGATCTCTGCCCTTTTTTTTCGGTTCCCTTTTTTTAAAACAGCCACGATCTCGAAAGAAAATCCTATGAGAAATTAAAAAGATCTCTACTTTAGAGCTACATTGAAAACACGCTCATGGCAGACCTTGATTCCACTTCATGCAAGTGGCGCGGAACTAATTTCTAGCAACGTTAGATCTACCCAAGGGGGGCCCTTGACTCATGGAATTTACTAGCGGTAGGGACTAGTTGGAAGTGAGATTGAGAGTGCTGTGTATAAATGGGATATGTCTGAATAAAATCAAGTGGCAATAAATTGCAGCGTCCCATCGACAACCATGCACTCGATGACCCCGTTGCCCTGTGCATGAGTTGTAGTAGCAGTAGTAGGCTTTTCATACTTGATTAAACTTGACATGACCGCTCGACGACTTTTTCAATGGACGGCATCGTGTTCCTTCCTGTAGAAGTCTTGCGGAGGGAGACGTCCGTGTTGTCTCACGCTGTACTGTGAAGGGCACGAGGTGTGCAACGATCATTGTTGGATCGCACAGAATCAACGGTTGGTGTGCACGATCCGCGTGACAACTGTGACAACCAATCAGGGAGTAGCAGATAGGGTGAGCACAGTTTTGGGCTTCTACGAAAGATAGAGAGGGGGTGGGCAAAACTAAGTAGTAGTACCACATAAAACCAAGGGCAAAACTGAGTAGTATAAAAATGTAAAGTGTCTTGTACAATGAAATACATCGTGGAATACATCAAATTATGCCAAGATAGATCCACTAGAGTTCATTGGATGTGTGTTCTTCTCATAAACCACACCCAGTGTCATTGCATGTGTGTTCCTCTAAACAAACCACATAAGGATCCACCAGTGTCATTGCGTGTGTGTTCTTCTCATGAACCACATAAGGATGGGCCCACCAGTGTCATTGCATGTCTGTTCTTTTCATGAACCATACCTAGTGTCAGTGCATGTCTGTTCTATTCATGAACCGTACCCAGTTTCACTGCATGTCTGTTCATTTCATGAACCACATAAGGATCTACCAGTGTCATTACATGTCTTTTACTTCCATAAACCACATGTGGATCCACCGGTATCATTGCATGTATGTTCCTCTAAACAAACCACATAAGGATCCACCAGTGTCATTGCCTGTGTGTTCTTCTCATGAACCACACCCATTGTCATTGCATGTGTGTTCTTCTTAGCAAACCACATAAGGATCCACCAGTGTCATTGCCTGTCTGTTCTTTTCATGAACCACATAAGGATCCACCAATGTCATTGCATGTCTGTTCTTTTCATGAATCACAGTCAGTGTCATTGCATGTCTTTTACTTCCATAAACCACATATGGATCCACCTAGTGTGATTGCATGTTTGTTCCTCTAAACAAACCACATAAGGATCTACTAGTGTCCTTGCGTGTCTGTTCTTTTCATGAACCACACCCGGTGTCATTGCATGCGTGTTCTTCTAAACAAACCACATAAGGATCCACCAGTGTCATTGCCTATATGTTCTTTTCATGAACCACACCCAGTGTCATTGCATGTGTGTTATTCTAAACAAACCACATAAGTCATTGCATGTCTGTTCTTTTCATGAACCACACCCGGTGTCATTGCATGTCTGTTCTTTTCATGAACCACGGCTAGAGTCATTGCATGTATGTTCCCCTAAACAAACCACATAAGGATCCACCAGTGTCCTTGCATGTCTGTTCTTTTCATGAACCACATAAGGATCTACCAGTGTCATTGCATGTCTGTTCTTTTCATGAACCACACCTAGTGTCATTGCATGTGTGTTACTTCCATAAACCACATGTGGATCCACCGGTGTCATCGCATGTCTGTTCCTCTAAGAAAACCACATAAGGATACACCAATATCATTGCGTGTGTGTTCTTCTCATGAACCACATAAGGATGGGCCCACCAGTGTCATTGCATGTCTGTTCTTTTCATGAACCATACCCAGTGTTAGTGCATGTCTATTCTATTCATGAACCACACCCAGTTTCACTACATGTCTGTTCATTTCATGAACCACATAAGGATCTACCAGTGTCATTGCATGTCTTTTACTTCCATAAACCACATGTGGATCCACCGGTGTCATTGCATGTTTGTTCCTCTAAACAAACCACATAAGGATCCACCAGTGTCATTGCGTGTGTGTTCTTCTCATGAACCACACCCAGTGTCATTGCATGTGTGTTCTTCTAAGAAAACCACATAAGGATCCACCAGTGTCATTGCATGTATGTTCTTTTCATGAAACACATAAGGATCCACCAGTGTCATTGCATGTCTGTTCTTTTCATCAATCACGGCTAGTGTCATTGCACGTCTTTTACTTCCATAAACCACATATGGATCCACCTAGTGTGATTACATGTTTGTTCCTCTAAACTAACCACATAAGGATCCACTAGTGTCATTGCGTGTTTGTTCTTTTCATGAACCACACCCAGTGTCATTGCATGTTGTTCAAAACAAACCACATAAGGATCCACCAGTGTCATTTCCTATATGTTCTTTTCATGAACCACACCCAGTGTCATTGCGTGTGTGTTATTCTAAACAAACCACATAAGTCATTGCATGTCTGTTCTTTTCATGAACCACACCCGGTGTCATTGCATGTCTTTTCTTTTCATGAACCACGGTTAGAGTCATTGCATGTATGTTCCTCTAAACAAACCACATAAGGATCCACCAGTGTCATTGCATGTCTATTCTTTTCATGAACCACATAAGGATCTACCAGTGTCATTGCATGTCTGTTCTTTTCATGAACCACACCCAGTGTCATTGCATGTGTGTTACTTCCATAAACCACATGTGGATCCACCGGTGTCATTGCATGCCTGTTCCTCTAAACAAACCACATAAGGATCCACCAGTGTCACTGCATGTCTGTTCTTTTCATGAACCACATAAGGATGGGCCCACTAGTGTCATTGCATGTCTGTTCTTTTCATGAAGCACACCCAGTGTCAGTGCATGTCTGTTCTATTCATTACATACGAAACTAATTCCCTTTGTCTCGCGATACTATACTTATCCGAGGTTTGATCGTCGGTATCTCCATACCTAGTTCTACCTCGTTACTGATAAGTACTCTTTACTCGTTCCGTGATATGTCATCCCTTGTGACCTAGTCACATGCTTGCAAGCTAACTAGATGACATTCCACCGAGAGGGCCCAGAGCATATCTATCCGTCATATGGATGGACAAATCCCAATCTTGGTTCATGCGCTTCAACACATACTTTCAGAATACCCAATGACACTTTTATAACCACCTAGTTACGAAGCGGCGTTTGATGTTATCAAAGTATCCATCCGGTGATGGTGATTAACACAACCTCATGGTCAAAGGAATAGGTTACTATGTATTTGAAAGCATACAGCAATACAAACTTAATGACTTGATCTTATGCTACGCTTACTATGGGTGTGTGTCCATCACATCATTCTCCCAATGATATAACCTTGTTATTAATCACATCCTAATGTCAATGATCAGGAAACCATGATCATCAATTAATCAACAAGCTAGTTCAACAAGAGGCTTACTAGGGACTCTTATATGTTTACAAAACACACATGTATTAGTGTTTCCTAATAATACAATTATAGCATGGGATGTAAACATTCATCATAAACACAAAGATATAATAATAATCACTTTTATTATTGCCTCTTGGGCATATCTCCAATAGTCTCCCACTTGCACTAGAGTCAATAATCTAGATTACATGGTAATATACCGAACACCCATAGCGTTCTGGTGTTGGTCATGCTTTGCCCTAGGGATAGGTTTACTCAACGGATCTGCCACATTCAGATCAGTGTGTACTTTGCAAATCTTTATGTCACCATCTCGGACATACTCGCGAATAGCGTGGAAACGTAGCTTGATGTGCTTCAGCTTGCTATGTGACCTTGGCTCCTGCGCATTAGCTATGGCACCTGTGTTGTCACAGTAGATGGCCATCGGGTCCAACGCACTAGGAACCACGCCGAGTTCAGTAATGAATTCCTTCATCCAAACGGCTTCTTGTGCAGCCTCCGAAGCAGCTATGTATTCCGATTCAGTTGAAGATTTCGCCACAACGGTTTGCTTCGCACTCCTCCAGCTCACTGCAGCACCATTCAAAATAAATACGTATCCCGATTGTGACTTCGAGTCATCCGGATCGGTGTTCCAACTAGCATCGGTGTAACCGTTTACAACAAGCTGTTCATCACCTCCATAAGAAAGAACCATATCCTTAGTCATATTTAGGTACTTCAGGATATTTTTGACCGCTGTCTAGTGCTCCATTCCAGGATCACTTTGATATCTGCTAGTCAAACTAACAGCATGTGCTATATCCGGTCTTGTACACAGCATGGCATACATGATAGAACCTATGGCTGAGGCATAGGGAATGTTATTCATTTTCTCTCTATCTTCTGCCGTAGCTGGACTTTGAGTTTTACTCAAGGTCTTACCTGACAACATGGGCACGAACCCTTTCTTGCTATCTTCCATTCTAAACTTCTTTAGAACTTTGTCCAAGTATGTACTTTGTGAAAGCCCTATTAGGCGTCTTGATCTATCTCTATAAATCTTGATGCCTAGAATATATGCCGCTTCGCCAAGATCCTTCATTGAAAAACTATTATTCAAATAGGTTTTGACGCTATTAAGAAGTTCTATATCATTCCCAATCAACAATATGTCATCTACATACAGTACTAGGAATGCTACAGAGCTCCCACTCACTTTCTTGTAAATACAAGCTTCTCCATAAGTTTGTATAAATCCAAAATTTGATTACTTTATCAAAACGTTGATTCCAACTACGGGATGCTTGCTTCAGTCCATAAATGGAGCGCTGAAGTTTGCGTACCTTGTCAGCATCTTTAGGATCGACAAAACCCTTGGGTTGTACCATATACAACTCTTCCTCAATGTCACCATTAAGGAACGCCGTTTTGACATCCATCTGCCAAATCTCATAATCGAAATGTGCAGCAATTGCTAACAAAATCCTCACAGACTTTAGCTTCGCTACTGGTGAGAAAGTCTCATCATAGTCAACTCCTTGAATTTGTCGGAACCCTTTCGCGACAAGTCGAGATTTATAGACGGTAACATTACCATCAGCATCTGTTTTTCTCTTGAAAATCCATTTGTTCTCGACAGCCTTACGGCCATCCGGTAAGTCCACCAAAGTCCACACTTGGTTTTCGTACATGGATCCCATTTCGGATTTCATGGCTTCTAGCCATTTGTCGGAATCTGGGCTCACCATAGCTTCCACCGGTGTCATTGCATGTCTGTTCTTTT